>JACCIZ010000051.1:0-69436 GCA_025506415.1 Flaveria robusta
CTACCACACACACGTGTGTGTATCTCTATACTAATAAATAAAATAAATCCGGACACTTGTCACCATTCTAGGCCATGTAATAATTGATTTTTTCCGCTCTCTCTCTCCTTTTAATTATAAAATACCATAATAGTTATTCATAATTAATAACTATCCATAATTAAAATTTCAAATATGTCAAATTTTCAAATGTGTAAATACGTGGGTTTTATTCAATCCGTATAATACACAATATTTAGGACGTAACTTTTTATATTATTACCATGTAACAATAAATTTATTTAGCCCGTGTATTACACGAGATTGTAACCTAGTACATGTATACATTAAAACACTACATTGTGTCCAAGGGAAAAGGTATATGCGTCTAAAGAAGAGGCTGCATATGCAAGTTACATGTCATTTTCTCTATTTTTTAAACGTTCGTAACCTTTATTCATCGGTATTTTTGACATAGTTATATCATAAATAAAGTGTTTTTTTATCTCAATAAGAGTATGCTGATGTTATACACTCTAGGGATGGCAATTTCTGGCACGAACACGAACCGACATGAAGAAAAACTGGTTGGGAAATACAACTTGTTTAAGAGATAGATCGGACTTGGGTCTACCGCTTGAAAACGGTTGACCCGTTAACCCATAAACCTATGTTAATAATATGTGCTTCAAAAAAATTATTATAGGTGTTTCAATATTTCCATTACTATATTATTTTAAGTCTTTTTCTCAATTTGAAATTTTAATTTTCAACTTATATTTCAAACTTCACTTTAAAATTTTATTAAAAACATATTATTACCAAAAACATATATTTTAAGTTTGAAAACTATAACATCTCTTATTTTATATGCAGATTTAAAGTAATACTTGTAACATTTCTAAAAATCCAATATATTTTATTTATTCTATTATTATATACGATACGTATTTAACTTAGTTTAAGATATAAACTAATAAATGATCACACAATATTATGATAATCAAATTAGGAAAACCGCATCTCGAACCATTTTATGTGAACCTAAAATTTTTTAAAAGTATTAACATGTATTACGAATTAATATTCTTATGATGTTTCATCGAACTATTAAGCATTAGCGATGTAAACCGACGCGAGTCATCAACAATGTCGATGGTATTTCACAAATTGCGATGCAATATCATCATTAAATACAAACTTAAATTCGAAAATTTATGTCAACGGTTAAAGTTATATATGAACATAGAATAAATATTTGTACCGATATTTGTATATGAATATAAATATAAAACCTTCAGCCTTGCATTAAAACACCCATAACACACCGACTATTAACTTGCATCAGTCGATTAAAATGTAAACTTAATATTAGATAATATCATTAGAACCCTCAAATGGATTACAAAAATATATAGGTTTATGTTGTAATATTTATAACGAAATTATTTACATTAACACAATTCTATTTTTACGTTAACATAAATGAGATAGTTAACCTATTTAACTAATAAGATAGTTAACCTAATTAACTAATCAAATAACCTACTTTTAACATCTTATAGCTACAAAATGTCAAAATACATACAATCATCACATTTTTTACAACAAATCGCCCCCCCTAAAAAAATCTTATGTAAATCAACATTCATACATATCCTTTCTAAATAATGATGAAGTAGTGGTTTCTTGCATGAATTAACATGTTCAAGGGGCTCCTTTTTTGTCCAAAATTTCAGCCGTGTTCATCCCTTAATCCACACCAATTCTCATCATTTCCTCACATTAGCTACCTTACATGATTTCCAAGACTCCTATATATACACCTCCATTATATGGAACAAGAACACTTCAACAACCCCCACAATCCACTACTTAAAATCAACCATCTCCATCCCCTTGTTCCTGATATATCTAAAAAAATGGCAGCACTCCAAGCTTCCAAGAAATCGTAGCAAGAGCACAATACATGTAATACTAAGTTCAAGCTTTGTTTCTAGCAAACGTTGAGGTCATTCTTTTACACTCAATAAATACTTTAATAGGTTTAAAATAATAAAATTATTAGTACATATATATATGGTTAAGTCATCTAATATTAAAAAAAACAAGTGCATTAGTTTTATATAAAAAAATGGTGTTTAAAGTTGCTTGACTTATAAAAAAGATTCTGTTAGAAATTACCTGAACTTTAAAAAGGTCATAACTTGGTCAAAACAAAATCAAAATGAACGATTCTTGAGCCTAAAATTTAGTTCAAAAAATATCTTTCCAGCCATAGTAAATTTATAATTTTTCATTAAGTATTGGACCCTCAAAAGCTAAGTACAATATAAAAGGTCAAACCTGGTTTTTTCGGCAGAATACTTAGGTCGACTTTGTGAGGGCATAACTCCCTCAAGTTTTAACCAATTGACTTGATTCTTTTCTGAACATTAGTGTTATGAGTTAAATTTTATACCTAAGTGATCTCACTTAAAATGGTTAAGTTTTCAACCCCCAACCGAGTGAAATATTTTGAACTTCAGAATATAGCTGCACATACTTTTGAAAAAATAAAATTATATTGGACTACTAAATGAACTCCATAAAATGTTACATTAATTTTTTTAGTAAGCTAAAACTCATATATAGGTATGGTAAAAATTCCGTATTATATTTAGTGCATTTGGTTAATCAAAATCTTAGCGCAAAATGACTCGTAAAAACGCAAAAATCAAGCAAACAAACTTTAAATCACAAAATGTCGTATAATCACATGTGAACTTATAATTATGAAAAAAATACTCATTTCACAATATATATATATATATATATATATATATATATATAAACATTTATTCTTGAATATTAAGTTCATAATTGAATATTACTAACGGTTCGTAAAACATGCAAAACCATAAATTTAGATAAGTTAACTTTTCAGTCAATAATTTAAAACTAAAACCTATTTTATGCAACACTTGACTTGTCACTTCGTTTAACGATTTATTAACGGGAACGTAAACCTTATTTGCCCATCGTATATATATGTAGGAACTGATTCGGTTTAAGAGCAATCCATATTGTTTCACGTGATACGTATCAGAACCAACAATCAGTGAGTTCTCGTAACCTCTTTTTACTTTTACTAATTTTGGGAGATAAACATGTTACTTAAGGACTTTACGTGAATCTTGCTATTATCTCTATGCTTATATATATTTTGCTGACGTATGTTATATATTGGGCTTGACTTACAAAGACATCGTTAACTTACACAACTATTTAACTCCGGGTTGGAGCCACATGTATTTAATATAGATAGTACTATCAGGACTGACAATCCCCATTCTGTCGACTGATTAGAACGCGTACATCCATAGTCAGCTATATTGAATGATTATTATCATGCAAACTATACCTTGACTTTATTTCGTACTTATGATAAGTATAGGACTAGACATGCAGTCAAAGACTTAGTTGTGGACTCATAAATACATTTCACCTTACTTGTATTATGGCTACTTTACATAATAAGTTTTTGATTCTTTGTAACAATTTATCGAGTCTCAAACCTACGAGCTCACCAACCTTATTGTTATTCCATTTTTAATATGTTTTTCAGGAAACTAATAAGGTTAGCTTTGAACATTATCATAAATGGCACGACTAGGCACACAAGAATGTTATATTGTATAAGCTTAGGAAATCTAGGCTCAAATGTATAAATTTTTGAAACTTGTACCCTAATACCTTGTTGCCATAGTTTATTTTGAATACATAATTAGATTTATATATCTTATTACCATGTGTTCAAGATATCCGATTATGTCACCTCCTTGTGATTCTGCCGCCGACTAGTGGAGCGACAGTACTTCGATGTTAAATTATCATTGGTTATTTTGACCTTTATAGAAAATAGGTTAAATGCATCAGGTTGGGGTTACGTGATTTATATGAGTTCAGGTAAGAGTTAAAGTTTTGACATGAATAAAATTATAGGTTAGGTTCGGGTTTGATGTTCCAATCTCCAACCTGCTAACTCCTAACCCCTCCAACCTGTTAACCCATCAAGTCGACACGATTGACACCCCTAACACACACAAACACACTCGAGGGGTGACCACACGTTGTGACAAAAGAACGCAACATGTTTTTCTTTAAATAAAAAAACTATGACAATACCAGACTTCAATTAAAAAATAAAATGATGCTTTTAACTTAGTAAATTTTCAAAGAAAGATATATATTAATGTATAAATCACAGTCATTTAAAGTTGTATGGAAATTGTTTTAAAAGTTAACAACTACGATCACATAATTGATAGATGTCTACAATTGCCGAGATTGTTAATCTCACAATCAAGAAGTTGTATTCTACTTGGTTTGTTATGTTTTATTGAAGCATCTGGAATATTCGAGCCTAGTTAGTGCCTTTTAGTCACAGTATTTATTTTTATTGCAACAATTATACTATAACTTAAAAATAAAGTTCGGTGGCCAACAAGAAGCCATCAATTTTTGTTCTAATTAAATAATTTGTCTTCTATGATTTATACCAATGATCTCTTGGTGGGACTAGTAAATAATTTGGGTTTTTACACTGTGTTTGGTGGGTTTGAATCCCATTTTCGGCATTTGTTTTTTCTTGAAGTTTTTTTTTTCAGTTTTATGTCCCTCCCATTTTCAATCTTGACACTTTCATCTTCTAACAGTTTTTAAAAACTTTATAAAGTATCACTTTAACTCATTACGTTTTTAAAGTATTGGTTTTTACCTCTCTATAATATAAATTTGAGTTGTTTACGTTTGAACTTAATCAGAGGTGACTCAGGTCAAATAATGCTATCATGCTTAATTTTATATATGCTTTAAGTCTGTCTAAGTTTCGATACACGCCTACATTTTAACGTAAGTTTTGTATAAAAATTTGTTGGGTCAAATATAATACGTTTTCTTTTGCTTTACATTTCGACGTAATTTAGTTTGGAAACGAGATGAGAATGATAGTAAGTCTATGTTTTGACATAAGAGTTGTTTGAAAAAAGATCGAGCTAAACATGACGTATTTTCATTCAACGGTTTAAATTTGAGTTATCCAACGTATTAATATAATATAGTTCACTTTATGTTTTATCACACAAGGTATAAATTATCTCCAAATCACCTATGAAAGTAGCGGCGTTTTGTTTAGATTTAGGTATCTAAAAACAATGAGAAAAATCCTCAACCCAAAGTAAAAAGTGCAGGATAAGAATAGTAAAGGGGCCATTTATGTACAGAAACAAGTAAGGCGTTACAAGTATGTATGTTATATAAGCC
This sequence comes from Flaveria robusta, assembly GCA_025506415.1. Classification (NCBI taxonomy): domain Eukaryota; kingdom Viridiplantae; phylum Streptophyta; class Magnoliopsida; order Asterales; family Asteraceae; genus Flaveria; species Flaveria robusta. Next base: position 5,284 of record JACCIZ010000051.1, read on the forward strand.
TACAACAAGAACTAGAACTAGGGTTTTACTGCCGCCTTCCCTTCTGCAGTGCAGGTGATCCATCTCCATCTTCTTCCTTTAGAATCGATAGCTCATCATTTCAATACCCTTAGGGATTTCGCTAACGTAAGATCATATGTTCATTTAGTTGTATATCAATGTCATAGTTTGTTATAAGCGCATTTAAGCTTGGAAGTTAGTTTTGAAGCTCATTTTACATAATTACATACATACACCCCCCACCTAGGCTAGTATCATCAATCTCTCCCTCTTTACGATTCTAATTCTATCTAGTTTGTTTTAAATTTTCTTCACACAATGTATAAGTGTCCATACATATCTTGACTAGCTTTTATCTGTAAAATGTTGAGATATGTGTTTGTAATTTGTTCGTTTGTGGTTTGTAGGTAGAGGATAAGAAGAAGAATGTCGCACAGGAAGTTTGAGCATCCAAGACACGGCTCTCTTGGCTTTCTTCCCAGGAAACGTGCTGCTCGCCACAGAGGAAAAGGTACGAATTGGTTAATTCAGCAGTGTGTTTTATTATATCATCATCTGATGAAGTTACATGTTTGAATGTCTAGAATCTCTTATAACAGTTTCACCGCTAGTTCTTATTTGTAAGCTAGAGGGGAACTATCTGAATTTCAATTTTGAAGTCTAGGTCACACCCAAGTTGTATTTTTTTCTCTACTTGTTTGCTCATTTTTAATTCTTAAACAAACGCTAGTATGAAAATCATTTAGTATTGCTGCAATATATTTATTGTTGTGTGGTGATGTATTCAGTGAAAGCTTTCCCCAAGGATGACCCAAGCAAACCTTGCAAGCTTACAGCTTTCTTGGGCTACAAGGCTGGCATGACTCATATTGTAAGGGAGGTGGAGAAACCTGGATCAAGTAAGCTGCTTGTGTTTTGAAGTTTAGCTATCGAGAAATCTCCATCGATAACAATAAATATGCTGATAGAAGAATTTTAAGGTCTTCTTTTGTTGACTGTTGTGCAGAGCTTCACAAGAAAGAGACATGTGAGGCCGTGACCATCATCGAGACTCCTCCTATGGTTGTTGTAGGAGTTGTTGCTTATGTGAAGACTCCCCGTGGCCTACGTTCTTTGAACACTGTCTGGGCTCAACATTTGAGTGAGGATGTGAAGAGGAGGTTCTATAAGAACTGGTGCAAGTCCAAGAAGAAGGCATTTACCAAATACTCCAAAAATTTGAATCTGATGAGGGGAAGAAAGATATTCAATCACAGTTGGAGAGAATGAAGAAGTATGGAACTGTTATCCGAGTCTTGGCTCATACACAGGTATACAAAATATATTGTTTTAAGTATATTTTCTGTCATCTTTTACTTGTCATCAGACCATGTATCTCTTTGCAGATAAGGAAAATGAAAGGATTGAAGCAGAAGAAAGCACACCTTATGGAAATCCAAGTGAATGGTGGAACTGTTGCCCAGAAAGTTGATTTTGCTTATGGGTTTTTGAAAAGCAAATCCCTGTTGATGCTGTTTTCCAGAAGGATGAAATGATTGATATCATCGGTGTAACCAAGGGTAAAGGTTATGAAGGTGTTGTAACTCGTTGGGGTGTGACCAGACTACCGCGTAAGACTCACAGGGGTCTACGTAAGGTGGCTTGTATTGGAGCTTGGCATCCTGCTAGAGTTTCTTTCACAGTAGCTAGGGCTGGTCAGAATGGTTACCACCACCGAACTGAAATGAACAAGAAGATTTACAAGCTTGGAAAATCCGGACAGGAATCACACACTGCTCTTACTGAGTTTGACAGGTAGGTATTACATAATAACTGTTTTGCTTGCAGCACTTTTTTGTTATGTGATTTCCAATTGAATAAACGCGAATGCAGGACTGAGAAGGACATCACTCCAATGGGTGGGTTTCCACATTATGGTGTGGTGAAGGATGACTATTTGTTGATCAAAGGTTGTTGTGTTGGACCGAAGAAGAGGGTGGTCACTCTTCGTCAGTCATTGCTAGCACAGACATCCCGTTTGGCTCTTGAGGAGATCAAACTCAAGTTCATTGATACATCATCCAAGTTTGGTCATGGTCGCTTCCAAACCACTCAGGAGAAGCTCAAGTTCTATAACCGCCTGAAGGCGTAATTGTGTTGTCACTGAAATGTTATTGTTGGGTTTCAAGTTTTGTTTTATTCTTTCTAGAAGTGTGAGTTTGGATATGGGTTTTTTTGTTATTAAATTTCAGGATCTTTATTTTATCAATGTTTTAGCATAATTGTTGGGGGTTCAATGTTAGCTACACTTCAAATTAAATTATAAACTGGTCATATTTAGGTTTTACTTGTTTAATGAACAAGTTGTGTTTAAGAACATTCACAACTCACTCCTTAAAAATGTGAGTAAAATCTTTATATATTATGAAATGATTTTGAGTGTTTGTTAGTGTGTTATTGTTTTTCTACAAATTTAAAGATTACTGTTTAACATTTATAAATTTTTTAATATTGTTAAAAATAATCGTGAGTATAGATGATAGAAAAGGTAATAATAAAGGTATAAAATTATTATTTAATTGTAAGAAAAGAAAAAAAAGTAATAACTTTTAGTAATAAGGAAGAATAAAAATAAGGAATGGAAACAAATTGATTGATGAACATTTATAAAATTGGAATCAGAAAAACAATATAAATTACAATTTGAATGTTCAGTTACTAAACGTTTACTATTTGGTGAGGGTAAAGGACTTGATACTCTATATTGGTTAGCGTTTTCGAACCTACAGTTTTTCACCCCTAAGCTTGAAAATGTATTGATCGATGACATTTAGAAAAGGCTCAAAATTTTACCATTACTTTGTGTTGCTTAAGTGTTTGAGTTGCCTCTATCATTAAACAAGTTAATGCATCAAGAAAAAGGATACAAGGTTTAATATAAATGCTTGAATGAGAAAAAAACTTGTATGGATGTATTAAAGATGGGTTGGGGGTAGTAATAAAAGCATTCACATTAGGTTTTTCATTCTTATTTTTATAATTATACTAAAAATTATTATTTTTTATTCTTTTCAAATAAATAATACATTTTTATAATTTTATCAGTATTTTTTTTCTTTTTTCATTCACAGCCATTTTAAAAATTATTAAATAATTGATAGGGGTTGAATAGTAATTCCCAAAATGTACATAAAAACTTGACCCATGTTATAGAATTATATGCTAAAGACTTGCATATTAAAATGCAAAAGGGCTAGACATCATAAAGTCAACAAGTAGAAGACATGACTCAAATAGTTGAATTGATGGTCTTTCGTACAAAGGCGAGTAATTACACAAATCAAAGTATGTATACTAGTATATGGTACAAATGCCATCGATGGACTCCTTCAATCAACTGGTGAAGGTTCAAACCCCATTGTAAGTATTTAGGTGAATTTTAGGTGGTGTAGATTTACACTACTTTTCAGGTTTAATCAATGAAAGAAAAGAAAAGAAAAGCAAGAGAATTAAAGAGAGAAAAGAAAGAAAGGTGAAAAGAAAAAAATAAGGGAGGAAGGGGCGCTTAGAGGTTTCGTGTGCGGCCATCACGGATAGCTGCAGCTACAATGCCGCCACCCATGCGGTTTTGTTGAACAACTAGGCACCATAGCTTTCAAAACCGTTTGCTGTTTTGGTCATTTTTTTGAACGTTGCGGTTTCCTCTTGATAATATTACCTTTACACACTAAAAAAAACTTCTTTTACCTTATAAATACTCATTATTTCATAGTTATTAACACATCAAATATCCAATATCTAACACCATACACACAATTGTTTTTCTCTTTCTTATACTTGAATTCAAACCAATGGATAGAAAACTATAACTTTCACCCGATTTGTCAAATGAGCTTTTCTTGAACGATAGTAGCCTTCAATTCATCATGAAGATTACCACCCAAGCGGAAGTTAAAGACACGACAACATCTAAAAATGGATACGTGTCACGTGATCAGGAAAAAGCTCTCATGGTAGAGTCACCATGATGCAATGCTAATCCATTTGTGACTCACTTAGAGGTATGGATTTGTGAAGTATTTTTCTTTCTTAGTTTGTAATCTAGTTTTGAGATTGAATTGTGAACCTTTTAAGTTCTATTTATTCAACTTGTGATTTGATCAAGTACATAATTTGATTGTGGTTAAAACCTTATTTTAATATCATATGAATTTATTTATCTTTTGTTTAAAGTTGGATTTACATTCTTGAATTGATGATTACGTGAATGGAGTCCATTAAACTTTGATCTATAGTCATCACTTGGATTTTGTCACATATAGAGTTACCATTGATGACTTCTCGCTAGGTTTAACTACGATAACATTACTTTGTCAAACCAAATCTCGAATTGGGTTGCTTTATCTCTAAATTGTTAAAAACCTAAGATTTACTTTTGCTAATTCCATAATTACTTAAATCAATCAATCAATCAATTAAGTAGTTTTTCAATGTTTATTTCTTATACTTATTTTTGTTTATCTTTGGATTCGACACTCTTCTTGCCTTTTACTATTAAAGGTGATTAGACACTCTTGTAAATATATTTTTGACTGACCACACTACATTGATCAATATATAAGAGGTGATCACCAATACACGATGAACATGCTCGAAGTGGTGAATTCAAAGGATACTTGGTTTTGGCATGCATACGGCGGTCCATGTATATTAAAAGGTAATTGGGGTATGCTTTGGACTATCTAGAAGTGAACGATGACAATGAATAGTATGAGACATCTTTATTTTTTTAATTTTTTTTAATTTTTAGATGTATTTTCGTTTTATTTAGAATTAATTATTGTTTGAAATTATAATTTTATTTTTAATGATAATATATATTGTTTGTTTAAAAAAATAAAATTTATTATTTGTGAGAGTAGTGAGGGTATTTGAGAGTAGTGGTGTCACCACTTAGAATACTTGAGGATATATGAAAATACTTGGTGGTTAATTTTAGTGGTGAGATGTGAGAGTACATAAAAGCTACACCTTCACAACCCTAATGTAATATTATGTTTCGAGTTCAAATGTAAGAAAATTTTTTAAAGATTTTATGTGTTCTCAAGTTAAATATATGTATATATATATATAGGGTAGGGTTTTCTTAATAACTAGTTTTTTTCGTGAGAACTCTAAAAATCAATATAAGCCAGACATGTAAGTCACATACAATTCACGTGTCATTTCTAACTTTTTTTTAAATTTTATATCTTTTTTTCACGATATTATTTTTTCAAAAAAATTACACCATTAATTTCTGTATTTTTTTTATCTTTCCAACGAGTACCATATTGATATACTTTATTTAATAAAATTGTCCACCCGTTATTTATGTATGTGTAAATTAGTCATTACATATGTGTAAATCATGTTTTACGCATGTGTATTTCAAGGTATTACATATGTGTAAAATTACGTTCATACAAAAAACGAGTTTTTTTATTTTTTAATAAATTTAAAAAAAAATTTATGAAAGAGGGAAGCAGAACAAACATTTTTGTCATTTTACTTTTTTTTATTGTTATGTTATTTTTTGTTTTATAAATTGTTTTATTATGTTATCATTATTTATCATTTTGCACTTGAAAATATATGACTCACATTGATTTCTAGAGTTCTCACAAAATAAGTAAGTTCTCATTTGAACCCTCAACTATATATATATATAAATATAGGGGATGCATCATTTGTTAACCCACTCTAAACATCTTAACCTATTAACTCTATAATAGCCATAGATTTAATATAAAAAAATCCAGATTCCATTTTAAAGGTTGAGATGATATCAGGGGTAAGAATGTTATTTTTATGTTTGTCCTTTTCTTTCACAGATCTGTATCATTCTCTTTTTTCTCATTAAAAATCAATTTTCATCATCATCTCTCCTACCCACACACACACACTCTCTCAGTGTTGTTCATATTCATAACCTGCAAATCATATTCAACCTCCCTTCACCCGTGAAGTGCACCCAATTTCTTGATTGATTTAACCATAGATATAACGGTTTGGAAATCGTCAAAAGTCTCCTGCCATGGTTGTGATTCGTTGTGATGTCGCCACTAAACCACCAGTTGCCTTCTTCTTGATTGATTTAGCTGTAGATGGCATTTGTATGCGCAGATCTGCCATCAAATCACATTCATCATCATCTTCGAGTTGCTGAACCACCACAACAGGCGTGACTCGCCACTCACTTTTATCAGTCGCCACTCACCTTTACCTTCTTCAACACCATACTCCACTTTGTGTCATGAACATGTAAGAACCTCCAGAAACCTTTTCATCCTGAACTTGTATCCATAAACAGCCCCCTGAAAGGTATGTTTTAGATTAGCATAAAGTGGTTCATGTTGATGGGTAATAAGGTATGCACGCCACATGTTCGATAAAATGTCTGTGCGAGTTTTAAACATTAAATTGGCTTCATAGTTGTTCTGCTATTCTTTGGTGAGTATTTGAGGTGTTTTTATGTGCAATGTAGTATGATTTAGTTATTTCGGGTGTTATAGTAGAAGAATGGAAAGAACAAACTCATTAGTTCTTGTATGTAATTTTTTCTATAATTATTAGCATAGCCTTAGATATGTAACAAAAAAGTTTTTTTTTTATGTTTTGTAGTTGGATTAAAGTATATAAAGGAGGTGATTTGAACATGTGGGTTATTGTTAGGTCAAAACAAAAGACCATTTAAACTGCAGCAGATTCTTACACCGATGTAACACTGACGTCAAAACAGAAGACTATTTAATTACTATTTAATTTCTTCACCAAAATTTCTCATTCTCGTATTTATTTAGTCGAACCCTAAACAAATCATGGTGAACAATGACTCCTTCAAAACTTTCAACTATTAGTGATGAACAATGAACTTGAAATAATCGATGATGATGATGATGAAAAAAATTTAATCAAATCACCATCAGTGACACCTTCCTCTAGTTCTTATTTTGTCGTTTGAAAAATCGTTATTCACTTTTTGAAGATTCAAAGAACTGATGCTTGCAGCAAATGAAGAACATCATTGGATTACATATATGTAATTTAGTAGGATATGTATACGCATCTCATTTTGTTGAGTGGGAAACGGAGGACATAATTATCGTTGTTGTTACGTATATGTAACACTTCTGTTACGTAATATGCAACACTCCTGTCACGTATATGTGACACTACAGTTACACGTATGGTACCCATGTTTGATACATCTATGTACCTCGTAATATGATACATATATGTACCCAGGTTACAAATATGCAACCTCATGATGTGATAGCTATGAAGATGAGGATCAACTAGATGGAAAAGGGTTATCCGGATCATGAACAACAAATTGAAAAATACGAACACTATGGTTACATATACGTTAAATTACTGTTGCACATCGATACATATACGTATCATAGTGTTACATATTGAAACTACTTGTTCCTCACTTATTACGAAGAATAAAAAAGCAATTTATTGTAATATTTATAAACAATTTTTTGTTTGAAGAATAAAATATAAGAGAGAGAAAAGAGTGATATTAGGAATTTATTTTGATAGTAGTTTGTTTCCATACTTAAAAAATATTGTTTTCCTATTCTACCCTTAAGAACTAATAATAACTCCTTAATTTTTCATTTAATTACAAAAATGCCACTGATCAATCGTAACCATTGATCAAATAAATCAAGGGTTGAAAAATGGTTTTTTTGGTTTTTAGTTATAATGCAGTTTTCATTTGAACCCTCCCCATCCTATATATATATATATATATATATATATATATATATATATATATATATATATATAATTTTGTGTATATATATTTTGAAAATCACAAATATATAAAAAAAACTACTAATAACCGCTTAAGAAATATATATAACACTTCAATAAAAATTATAAAGCTAAAATATGATGGTTTGATTCTATATCTTTCTATTTTTCAGTATTTTATCACACATATCTTCAATTCTTTTTAAAAGCCTATAAAATATGCATATATGCACCTAAACAAAAAAACTATATATGCCGTATCCTTCTACTCTAATAAAAGAGTAAATGGAGGTGCCACGTGTCAACACCACAATCATTCTAAGAGAAATTTTCCCGCCTCTCTCTCCTATTAAATAATTACCTTAATTACTAATAATTTATTTTAATACTTTTTAATATTTAATAAATTAAGAAATAAATCTATTTATTAAGGTTATTTCTAAATAAATTGATATTTTTAAAAAGTCTATTTTTTAAAAACAAAAAATAATCAAATTTGGGAGTTGTAATAAGAAAATTTTTTAAAATAATATTTTTTATACGGTTTGTTTTAAAACAAAATGTTTATTTTTTTTAAAAAAAAGTTGTAAAAACAAAATTTTAAAAAGTTAATATCACTGTTTTATTATTTAAGTCATATCATATCTTATAATATCATTTTATAATTAATAAATGTATTATATTAATATTTTATTTATTCAACCCGTGTAATACACGGATTTACTAAAGCTAGTTTTGTTATAAAATAGTAAGAATTAGACAAACTACCAAAATAGATAAATCTTTCTTTCTTTCTTTAAAATAAATTTTTGACCGTAATTGTTTTTATATCATATATCCCTACTTTAATAAAAATGTATCTAGAAGGATATATGTCAACACTATATTGCTCCTCAATAATTTTTTCCCGCTTCTCTCTCCTATTTAATAATCACATTAGTTACTAATAATATTATTTAATTTTTTTACTTTTTTGAAAATCAAACTTTTTTAAAAATAAAATATTTTTTTTTTAAAAAGTAAAATCTTTATAAACAAAAAATAATTAAAATTGAGAGTTATAGAAGAAAATTTTTAAGTATGACATTTTTTAAAACGTTTGTTTAAAATAAACATTTTATTTTATTTATTATAAGAAAATTTCAATTATATCTTATTTTAGAATATAGATTTTAATTAATAAATTTTACTCTATTAAATATTTTTTTATTCAACTTGTGTAATACACAAGTTTACTAAAATTAGTATATCATTTATAAAAACCTAAATTATTAAAAAAATTACAAAGATGAATTATTTTTAACGTGAGACAGATATTTACTAAAACCTTAGTTCATAAAAAAAGATATAAACAATTAACAAGCATTTAAAAGTATATAAAAAACCATGTAAATATGAGAAGCTTATGGGTTTAATTGTCACTTTGATCAAAATGTTAAAGGTTAAGCCGGGGGTTTTTCAAGCTATGGGTTTACTACTAATGGGGTTAGGGGTGCTGTCTCGGCTGAAAACAGATAGGTGAGCTCGATTAATATATCACAAATCATTCGAAACATGATCGTACATTCGTTGTTCAAAAAAAACAAAATTAACAAGCATTGGAATAATTTGCAAAATAGGACTGGTCAAAGACGAGGAATCGAATACTTGAATAGTTGAATAGTATGATGCATGATATGCTATAAACTTTTGTAGTTTTGTTTCAACACATGATCATATATATATATGTATATATACATATATATACATATATATATGTATGTATGTATGTATGTATGTATGTATGTATGTATACACATATATTACTTTCTAAACTAGTCGATCTTGAGAATATTAATGAAAAGGCAAGATTCATACAAACAACGTACGTATGTATCTGTAACAGTGTATCACAAAACAACAAACAAGGCAACTTTGATTTTACAAAAATATATAATAGTATATAAAAAACCAAGTATGACATGACATTTTCAGACAGTAAACTTTGTTTAAGATGATATGCATAATTAATATCATCTAACTCGATCTCATGATTGAAAAAGAAAATGGAAAAGTATTTATTTGATGATCAAGTTAATGTTAACCGAAATGGTTGATTAAAGTAAATATTATTTATTTATAATTATTCTAATTTATTTTTTTAACATTAAAAAAGATTTAAACTGGACACACCTTATTTGTCTATTGCTACATCCATTTAGAGCATTTACAGCAGCTTCTCCATAAATCTGTAAGTGTGTTCTCTATATTATAGAGAATGGTTATTAGTGGTTGTAAGTGGAGGATAGAGAACATGTTACTGTTCATCTCTATATTTGATAAAACACTGTTCATCTCTATTAATTTTTTAATATTTGTTGAAAATGGTTGTGAGTGGAGGAGAGAGAAAATGTAATGATAAAAGTATAAAAAAATATTATTTTATTGAAAAGAAGAGATAAAAAGTAGTGATTTTTAGTGTAATTATAGAGATGAAGATGAAGAATGAGGTGTGAATGCTCTTAGAAAGATGAAAGTCACTCTTTTGTCCCCATTGCAATCCGTAATACTTACGCACAACCAACCATAGTGTTGTCATGAACCTCAAGATATTAGATTTGTAGAATATTATCCAAATTTGTAATCTTTATTCTTTTATAAAAGTGATTGATAGTGTGTATCAAATAAAGTTGAACATAAGATCTTTTATCTTTTTTTTTTATTCTGGTTTGTTTTAGATACATCTAGCTATTTTCAGTATCATTTATCAAGTTTCACATAAACTGTATAAAGAATTACTATTATAAAGAGTTTTCTACATGTGTTTCATGCAAAAATACTATTATAAAGAGTTATATTATTATTATTATTATTATTATTATTATTATTATTATTTTTTGAACGGCAACTAATTTAATTTATTTGTTTCTTTTGAATTGAAGAGGCGTAGGTTCAAAACTGGGGAATTAAGAAAGGTGGATGAGGTGTAGGCGGTGGGTTGACGGGAAAATTAAAAGGAAAAAAAGGCCAACGATTTCATTTGATTTGATTTGATAAGACCGTCGAGTCGGTTGTCACGTGCCGACTTCCCTACCTTTCACATTCAATTTTATAAACTCCTCAAACACTCGACCTTGCCATTACCAATAAATAAATAAATAAATAAATAAAAAAGATTAGAATTGACCTTCCTTCAATTAATTGCATCGATAAAGAAGCGGATACAAGCTATAGGCAAAGGAAAAGCAATTTGAACCTAACGAGTTTATCTAAAACTCATGCCTATTAACTAGCAAACATAAAATAAATATAGACAAATGACTATAAACATGCATCGTTTACTACTGCTACTATTAAAAAAAAAAAAAACCTTTAATATCATTGACTTTAATATTCCTCTTTAAACAAGATCATATTAGAAAAATACAGTGTTTTTGTGACCGGATCGGACCGGCCGGTCCGACCGGTTCGACCGGGGATCGGCTGGGTGGCCGGTCCGGTTCACATCGATTCGTTTCTGGCCGGTCGAACCGGCCGGTTCATCCCGAACCGCTGGTCGGCCCGGATTTTGTAATTTTTTTTATTTTTTTGATTTTAATGGGTAAAAACGGGATGTTGAACCATAAATTAGTATGTTAGATATAAAATATAGTTAAGTTTTATATATAACTATAAAATACGTATATAAATTACTTATATTTAATTATATATATAACTATATATAAATATACTATATATATAATTATGACGTCATCCGGTTCTTAAATCCGGTCCGACCACCGAACCAGTAAGGCGTCCGGTTCGACGTCCGATCCGGTTCTGAAAACATTGGAAAAATACGAATTTCCCTACAATTATTTCCCACAAATTACCGACAAACATAATTTCCTACCACTATGCGACGTTTTTCCAACAAACAAAACAAAACAAAACAACCTAATTTTGTTCAACAACTTTTCGACAAAATAGCTACAAATAAATCAACTGTCGCATATTCGCCACCAGTGTTTTCACGACCGGTTCGGACCGGCCGGTCCGATCGGGATTTGGCACGGTGAATGGTCCGGCCGTATGTGACTCGTTTTGTGTTGGGATAACCGGCCGGTCTGAAGCGAACGTGAGGTCGAACCGGTGAACCGAGTGAGCGGTCGAACCAATGAACCGGGTGAGCGGTCGAACCTGTATTCTTCATTTCTTAGATGCCATTGTGATATTTTCGCCAAGAGTTGAATCGGGGGCTAGATCTGAACACAATATCATCACTAATCGAGATCTATACATGTTTAGCAGTAGCAAAAGATGGAATAAGCATGCTATTGTGAATTTTCAGATCTACACTTTGAATGGTTATTGAGTTTTAAGAAAAAAGAGAAAGATAACTGGAGAAAATGTACTGATGGAGTACATGTTTTGAATCTTGTTATAACATTAAAAAGTAAAAACAAATACTTTTATTGGAAAATAAAAAATGATAATCAACTTATCTAATATTTTAGCGAAGAATGATGGAAAAATAAAAAACATTGTCTAAAATATATGTCACAAGAGTGAGGTCTAGAGGGTGAGAGACTAGTACAGAGCTTGAGGGTTTTATTTTATTGTTTTATTTTTTTTATTTTAAATTAATTAAGCACACAACCCTTTAAAAAAGTAAACATTTTCATAAATAGCTCCTAATATGAAATGACTGAACTACCATCTAACATAATATAACAATTCCATAAATTATTGTGATGGATCAAAACTGTTACCAAATGCAAACCCTAGATATCAAAATTGTTAAACTTTTGTATTTTAAATTTAAAAAGTTGAACATGAGAGACCTTGAGGACCAAAATAGTATTCTACTCTATTTAAAACTTCTTATTAATTCAACATAATTAGATTTATAAACAATGATTTATAATTTAAAATAAGATTTAATATATAATATATTATCTATTAGAGTTAATTACACGGTTGGTCCCTATGGTTATTACAGTATTGCCCCCAACTTTTGAGAAATTACATCATTGGTATCAACTATTGTCAAACAGTCATACTATTAGTCCCTGAAGTGAATGGCCATTAGTTTATCTAGTTAAGTCTGTGTAAAATGATCAAAATAACCCTTTATTTAAAAAATTAAAACATTTTAATTATTAAATAAAATGGTTCCCACCCCAACCTATCTTTTTCCTCACCTTATCTTTTTCCTCATCAATTTTCCTTTAAAAGTCATACCACCACCACCCCTTTCATTTCTCTCCACTCAACTAAGACTATCGTCACCGACAAACACAACTGTCACCACCGCCTGCACACGTCACCGCCTGCACGTCACGACCACCACCGGCACCATCTTTCTCTATCTCCCCCCCTCTATCTCTCTCTACCCTAATGCTTTAGTCGATCACAACCATGACCTCTACAACCATCGCGAAACACCATTGATGTAGATCTGGATCGATTTAGTGCGGTGGTGGGGGTGGTGGTTTGGTGATGGTGGTGGTTTGGTGTTGGTGGTGGTCTTGTCTTGGTGCTGGTCTGGTGCGGGTGTCGGGTGCTAGTCTAGTGACGGTGGTGGTCTGGTGATGGTGATGGTGATGGTGTGGTGTTGGTGGTGGTTTAGTGATTGTGGTGGTTTGGTGACGGTGGTGGTTTGATGTTGGTGTTCGAACAGACACAACTAGTTGTTAAGGTGATATGGTGATAGTATTAGATATTAGGTTTATTATATAAGCCCACGGGCCCAGTTAGGTTTCTAGGGTTTCTTATAATCTCTATAAATTATAACCTAATGATTTAATAATATCAAGTAGTTTTTTACTATCTTACATGGTATCAGAGCTTTAGGGTTCTGGTTACCTTCTTCTCCGCTGCACCACCACAAAACATATAAACCCTAGCCGTCGCCACCGAGTTCAAACCCTAGACAGGGCGGTGTGCCGCCATCGCCACCGCCCTATCCCACCTTCGTTTTCTGTTTTGTTTCTTTATTTTCTAGTTCCCGTTGAATAAAGCTTCGTTATTGATTGAATATTCAAACATGATATTCATTATTTTGGTTGGGTCACCATCATTCTCTTGGTTTATTCTGGAATACGGCTCGCAAAATGCAGCGATCGCTTTTTTTTCCTTTCTTTTTTTTTTAATTCTCGATGTTTTAGCCGCACTAAGGACCACGGTCCTCGGCCATCGATCTCACACTTCGGTTTGATTGATTATTTGATCTATGGATCTTATCTCTTGATCTATGGATCGAAGAGACCACCGCCTGACCACGGTCTGACCACGGTCATTGGCCTTTCTCTTTGTCTTTTTTATTTCTCTTTTCTATATCTACAGATCTCATCTCTTGATCTACGAATCCAAGTGACCACCGGCTACTAGCCTCGATACATTGCTAACGGCTACGGTCGCCAGTTCTCAACTTATTATTCTAAGAATCAAGAACCATGAAGTATCAAGCAAACTATGAATAACATAGTCAACCAAAATATGGATGACAGATCAAGCATAATATTAATTTATTGGCAAAAATTTGGATATCCGAGTCAATCGAAGCATGTTTATCTTATTATTATTGGTTTTATTTTTTTGTTTTTCAGTCTTAGCGTCAGGTTACTTTCGCTTCGACTGCGGGGGAGTATTAGATATTAGGTTTATTATATAAGCCCACGGGCCCAGTTAGGTTTCTAGGGTTTCTTATAATCTCTATAAATTGTAACCTAATGATTTAATAATATCAAGGAGTTTTTTACTATCTTACAGATAGTAGCATGGTGGTGGTGCCCGGCGGTATGATGACTAACATCGTTTATGGTGATTATGCTAGGTGACGGTGTTAGATGATGATGATGCTTTATAATGAATTAATAATAATATTAATAATTAATATCTCTAGGTAAAATAGTCATTTTTTAAAATCTAATAGGAAAAACTAACGGCCATCCACTATAGGTTCTAATAGTGTGACGGTTTGTCAAACAGTTGGGAACAATGATGTAATTTTTCAAAAGTTGACAGCAATACTATAATATGAGTATACCACAAGGACCAATCGTTCAATTAACTCTACCTATTATCTATTATCTATTACTATATATAAAACATCTCTTTGCGACAAGAATGTAATTTTACAATAATTTTAAAATGACATATGAAAGCATGCAAGCTTTAATCTCTAATGTTATAATAAATCTTCCCATTATGCCCTTATTTGCTTCAAAGAGTTATACCTCGTGAGTTATCATTAATATATCCATAATTTATTTAGGACAATATTGTAATTTTACTAGAAAAAGCTTCTCTTTGAGCCAAGATTGTAACTTTGCCACAAAATCATATATTGTTTCAATACCAAGCTGGTATTTACTTCAAGTAAACTAACTAATCCATCTATTAAAGTAAAATTTTTTTCAAAAAAGCTAATAAGAAAGAGGGAACTTAGGAGTAGGACTGACTTGAGAAACAGATGAATTGGGCCTGTTATTTTCTGAATGCATTTCATCCACAAAATGAAACTAACAGTAGTTGTTATGTTCTTCATCTTCTTGTTCGTATACTAAAATGTTCGAATGATCTTTTTAAAATTCACCCATTAGATCCTTTTTTTGTTGAACTTCAACGGCCATGGTAGTTTTAATCTCTAATGTCATAAGAAATCTTTTTATTATGCCCCTATTTATTTCAAAAAGTTGTACCCCATGATTTACCATTAGTGTATCCATAATTTGTTTGGGACAATATTGTAATTTTACCATAAAAAGCATCTCTTTTAGATAAGATAATAATCTTACTACAAAAGAATATATTGTCTTGATGCCAAGATAGTATTTACTTCAAGTAAACTAACTAATCCATCTACTAAATCAGATAATCTTTTCAAAAAGTCAACAACAAAGAGGGAACTTAGGAGTAGGAATAACTTGACAAACATATGAATCAGACCTGCTATTTTTAGAATGCATGTAATCCGTTAAATGAAACTAACCGTATGTATTATCTTCTTCATCTTCTTCTTCATGTACTGAAGTGTTCGAACAAACTTTTTCGATTTCACCATTTAGATCCTCCTTTCATTGAAATTCAACAACCCTGGCAGCTTTAATCTCTAATATCACAATAAATCTTTCAATTATGCCCCTATTTGTTTTAAATAGTTGTACCCCATAAATTACCACTAATATATCCATAATTGGTTTGGAACAATATTGTAATTTTACTAGAAAAAACATCTTTATGAGACAAGATTGTAATTTTGTCACAAAAACATATATTGTTTCGGAACCAAGATGGTATTTACTTCAAGTAAACTAACTAACCACCTACTAAAACAAATAATCTTTTCAAAAAGTCAACAGCAAAGAGGAAACTTAGGAGTAGAAATTACTTGAGTAACAGATGAATCGAACTTGCTATTTTTTGAATGCATTTCATCTACAAAATGAAACTAACCATAGTTGTTATCTTTTTCATATTTTTATTTTCATGTATTGAATTATTCGAAAAACTCTTTAAAATTTACCTATTAGATCCTCCTTCCGTTGAACTTCAACAACCATAGTAGCTTGACAACAATAAAACTATCTTATGCTATGAATATATAGACTAAAACAATGTCTCAATATACAAATATGAACTTGTAAATTGTCCAGGCTGCCGCAACATGCGGATCACCAACTATTATATATAATGAGAAGAAAAATTAAGGCCGTAAATAAGCTAAGTCAAGCGGCTTGGGCTCAAACTTGAATTTAGATTAGTCAACTCAACTATGCTCATTTATCTTAGAGAGTTGTGATGTTGAGCTCAAGCTCGAATCGTAAAAAGCTTGAGCCAACTCATTTGGAGTTTAGTGGCGCTGGTAATTGTCACCTACAAAAATTATGTAGGTTTAAATTTTTGTAAGTATAAAATTAAATGATATTTGAGAGTAAAAAAATGATGTTACAAGAAAAAGCTCATGGCTTGTCAACATAGCCATTGGCGGGCTTACATTGTCCTAAAGGCTCACTTCTAGTATATATACGATCTAATCCCGATCAACCCCGAAGAATTTGCTTTCGACGTGAAATTTTGACAAACCCAAAGAAAAGTTAATTTAATATTTTTTTCTTTGAAAAATATAAACCTATCAGAAACCTAATTAGCATATATTTAAAAAATATGTTATAAACCTGATATCTATTTAAACTATTAAAAGTGAAGCATATTATTCCTCAGCCCAATCAAAACAACTAAATTAATATTTAATAAATAGTTCAGTTACAATTTATAAAGTTATAATATTATTGGCAAGTGAGTGAACGATTAATTCAATCACACATCAAATTCGAAATAGTTTGACAATCGCTGCCACTCCAAGCTTCCCCACCTCCCTAGTTTTCTACGGAATCATTGCTACACAAATCTTCAATTTAAGTATTTCTTTTAAATCTTTAGTTCTTAACACAAATCTTCAATTTAAGTATTTCTTTTAAATCTTTAGTTCTTAAGTGTACTCTAGTATTTGCTTGATTGTTAGTTTGAAACTTGTTGGTTGATTACTTTGTTAATGTAACTTGATTATTAAATATTTAATTGTACTTTGGAATATTTATGCACATGATGTAATTGAATTGTTGTTGAGAAATTGAACGATAATTGTATTTATTATGTAGTTTAAATTTAATGTTCTTTTATTTTTATCATGTGACCTAAGTCGAGCAAAATCAGTTTCTTTAAATTTAATGTTAGACAACCCCCTTTACGATTTTTTTGACCCCTATGAACAAGATTTCTTTGTCCACCATTGAAGCCATCACATTTGTTTTAAAAAAAATTAAAATTTTATTTTTTTAGATATATTAACATATAAAAAAACAAAATGTTACAAAAGACATTCTAGTGATAGAATATCTAGCTCTTTGTAGGAGTTGGATAGTTTCATGTTGTAGAAGATGGTTAATTAGCTAGGTGTTATATCAAGTGTTAGGGCCACATCGTCAGGAAAACTATAATAATCGTGACAGAACACGTACATATGGATTAAAAATCTTGACACCAAAGTAAGGGTGACGAAACAACGTTTGACCGATATGATGTCGGTGGGACATGACCCAATCCCAGAAGTACCCAATTCAAAGATGATGTTCACAAACCGACATCTAAATTTAAATCCAAAAATAGTAGGTTGTACCAAGTCAAATTGATTAGAAAGTGTACATATAATACGCGCGTGTGAACGAATAATATATGTATACTATATTAAATAAAAATAAATTCTCGGCAAACATTAATTAATTATGATTCGCAGGGTGGTATAACTGTAGCAACGTCGGCGGCCCTGCAAAATTTTGCTATAAAATCCAGGCAACCTTTAATTTGATCCAATCCTACTTTAGTCGATCAGCTGTGTCTCATACATATATACATATACATATATCAGCCTCAAATTCATTAATTATTATTTCATGTGCGGCCTAATTGTCTAAATTAAGGTAAGGTGGCGACCCCAAGAAAGGAATTGTTTGCTGGAGGGAATGAAGAAGCACCGGCAGCAGCAGCTTCTTCGATCTTCCGGTTTTCCAATATCTGTAGTGGACTTGTTCTCAGCAGACTACATCTCATCACATGAAATGTCTGCCATGGTCACCGCTTTCACCCATGTGCTTTCAGGGCAGACCTCCGATGCTTTTTCTTCTTCTTCTTCTTCTTCTACTTCTGCTGCTGGTTCCTTTGCAGGACATAAAAGGCCCCGTCATCAAGACAACCAATATCCACCACCATTCATTTATCGTAAAGGTACGTTATTCCATTTGCAAATTAATTATAAAAGATTATTAATTAATGTATTATAATATATAAACTAATCATGAATTGTTGTACGTATTCATTGATCAGATAGAAAAGCTGAAGAAACTCAATCAGCAAGGCCCTTGATCGCCCCAAGAACGGAAGAGAGGAGGAGCAAGTACAGAGGGGTGCGACAACGACCATGGGGGAAATGGGCGGCCGAGATCAGGGATCCACAAAAGGCCGCAAGAGTTTGGTTGGGTACATTCGACTCCCCTGAAGCTGCCGCCACAGCCTACGATCAAGCTGCTATTCGATTCCGAGGTAGCCGAGCCAAGCTCAACTTCCCCGAAAACGTCGACCTCATCCAACCACCATTCACGCACTTCCAAACACCTCACGCCCTAACAACTTCAACCCATTTCACCAATGCCCACCTCCCGCAAACAAATTTAAGTTTGTTACAAGAAACCTTCAGTGCATCAACAATGGCGTCTGATTTAAATCAATCATCACAAACAGAATATGAGGAAGAGGATCCCATTGAGACGTCATGGCCGGCCTGCTTCTAGTCGATTAATCCCACCTCGCGCCTGATCCCTGATGATTCTAAAACAAACTTAAAGATATCAATAAAGCTGACCATCCCAAACTCATGCATGTTTGCTGTTGTTTTTTCCCCTACCCTAGCCTTCATTTAATTCTTCATACACGTACGTACGTACGTGTTTTGACCTTTATTTAATTTTGGTTCTGACTATATGTACTCAAAACCAACGGCGACCGACAATTTGAATTGAACGTTCTTTTTTCCTTTTCTCCGTGTGAAGCTAAAACAGCTACAGCCAACTACAAGTACTTACAAACCAACCATCTTATCCTCGTTCTTTAATCGACTATATGGACAAAGCTTATCTTGATCTTACCATGAACATCGAGCATGATCCATGTACTTACAAACCAACCATCTTATCTTCGTTGGGTTATTTTTAAGCCTATATATAAGTAAGCCAAATAATTAACCCAAGTCCTAGCCTATTATTATTTGTATCCTTCAGTCAAAATATATAAAAAAAAGAAACAAAGTTTTGTGACGGAGGCTTTATCTACTCTCAAGTAACAAAGGAAGGGATTTTTTTTTGGTGGTGGTTTGCTTCAGTTGTATCCATCAGAGGAAAATCAAAAAAGAGCATTAAATGTGTGTGGTTGATGAACTTTTTTAATGCATATGCAAAAATAAAAAATGTGTTTAGTTTATGTAGGTTTTTCTTCTTCTCGTAAGCGAAAAAGAAATTAGGGTTTTTCTTTGGAGTTAATTCTCTGTAAAAGAAAGGAAGAAGAAAGATTTGAAGGTGGTGACTTCTAGAGACAAAAGGAGTTCACGAGGTTAAGTTTAGGAGTAACCCTATTTGGTGATTTTTTTCCTTTTACATATGTTTGATTTTATTTGATTTCAAGTATATGATGGTTGCTGTATGTCTCTATTTTACCCAAAAAAGAATTTGAATTTGTACTGCTCTAACTTTAGTGATAGTGGATTTGAACCAGCTATTGTAGTATCTTGTTTTTACTCTTGGTTTTGAGAGGTTTTTTCACACCAAAATTTAGTTGTTTTCTTTTGCATTTAGTATACCCTATATGTTTGCACCCTAACAGGTACATTCGGGTCGGGAAAATTTGCAGTTATCGTTTGTGGTCGGGTTGTGTGTTATTCTCATTGGGTTAAGACTTGTTTGAACGATGAAAGCTAATACAAGTAGGATTATAAATTTGAATGGTTCTAATTATGATGTTTGGAAAGGCGAGATATATGAAAGACCTTATTTATTTAAATGATTATTATTTGTCTGTCTTTTCTACTCATAAACTTGAGAAAGTGCATTGATGATAATGTTTTGAACCACATTAACGTGGAGGCTCATGCTCGCACTTTATGGACCAAGCTTGAAGAGTTGTATGCTCAAAAGATCGAGAATAATAAATTATTCTTGATTAGACATGTGATTAACTTGAAAGACCATGATAAAACTCTTGGCATTGATTTGAATGCCTATCAGGATAACTTGCGGGGATGGGTATTAAATTTGAAGATGAGATGCAAGGTTTATAAATACTTGATACTTAATCGTATTCATGGGAGCCTTTTGGGATCGATATCATTCTCCAGCTCTGCAACAAAGAGTATTATCACTATGGAGTTGGCTAAATGCAATATTCTAAGGAAAGAAATGAGAAGAAAATCATAAGGTTTCTCTTCACATTTAGAAGTCTTAGTCACAAAAAGCAGGAGGAGAAGTTAAAGTAGAGATCCGAGTAACAAAGTGAAGCATATAGTTAGTCTAGAGGAAAGTTTGCTCATGTTGAGTGCTATTATTATGGTTGAAAAGGACACACAATTCGATTTTGCAGACAATTGAAAAAGGAACACAAGAAAGCGAATTACAGCAATTAAAAAAATAAACAAAAGAAAGATGACGATGGTAATGAAACTACTTAAGTTAACACTGGCCACCAAGGAGTTATTTATTTGATGTGATTATGATATGGTGATCGAACATCACACATGATGATTCGAGTTGGGTTGTTGACACTGATGCTACATGCCATGTGATATTTCAAAGGGATTTTTATACATCTTATGTGCCCGGTTACTTTGGGAATGTTAAGATGTTTAATATAGGGCTATCAAAGTTCGTTGATGTTAGAGATGTTTGTTTGAAGTTTAAGAATGGAGTTGATTTTCATAATGCTAAAAATGTTTCAGATATTAGAATTAACTTTATATCCCCAGGTTTACTTGATGATGATGGTTATAAAAGTACCTTTTGTGATGTTATTTGAAAACGCACTCATGGTTCTTTAATTGTGACAAGAGGTAAAAAAAAAGCTCAAAGTTGTACATAGAACATCTAAAGATCTTTTAAGATTCGGTTCACTCATTGGTGAATACTAACATGACTGAGTTAGTATAAAAGATCACATGAGTGAAAAAAAAAATATCTATACTATTAAAGAAAAATGTCTTGCCTGGTGAGCACAATGTTCATTAAGAGAAATTTTTTCTCCTTATCAGAAAAGAAAGAATACATGATTTGGTGCATTTAAATGTACTGTGCTCCAATGAAGATTAGATCACTTAGGAGTTGTTTAATATTACTAGATCGATAACTAGATGTCTAATCATTTAGGTTATGTCTTTTAAACTATTTTCATTTCAATAACTGAATTAGACAAATCAAATCGGTTTTTAACTTTTTTATTTTCATTTTAAAATTTCATTTACCAATTAATCTTTCTACTTAATACTGTACATTTTATCAATTGAAGTTCTTAACATTGTAAATTTCTATCAAAGCACAAGTTATTTAATATTTTGTTTCAAATTATATACAGCAAAAGATTAAAATATGATGTTCATTTTATGTAAAATAAACAAAATTATCACATAAGAAGGAATACACACGGAAGGAATTATCATGCAAGGATGAAGTTATCACGCAAGGATTTAAGTAATCACATGTGGATGGAATCATCAAGGGTGGAATTATCTTGCTGCATGTATTCTTGCATGATAATTTTATCTTTGCATAATAATATCACAAAAGTTTAGTATTTCTTACGTAACAATTTTATCCTCCCTTTATACGTTTTATAGAAAAATAAACTTTGCATTCTGAACTTCTCTACATACGTACATACATACATTAAAATTTTGAAGTACATATGATGTCATGTGGTTTGAACAATCCATCTTGATTGATGGCTGGTTTAATATTTGATCCATCCTGAAAACACTAAGGACCGAGGGGGGCACGCTGCAACCAGTCCCCCACGCCACGTCTCCCCTCCGCTTCATGGCAAAACTACGTCACGGCAAAACCACACCATTGGCAACAATAAAAAATAGAGTCATTGACTCCCCCCCCCCCCCCCCCCCAATTCAAAATGGATATATCAACATTTAAAAAAAATTATTACACTATAAACACTAACTAATAACTCAAGTTTTTTAAATTATTCTCAAACACTTCTTATTTACTCTTTCAAAAATTGCACTATGAATTCTAAAAAAATACACAAAATTCTGAGCCCGAGACACCAAAAATTTTAATGAAGTTTTTAATTAAAATTTTTAATTTATTTATTTTTATGAAGTAATTTAAAAAAATAAAAATAGTGGTGTAATGTGTTATGAGTGGCCCTCAAAATGATTTGTTGTGATGTGAGATAATATAATATGATTGATGGGTATTTAATTTGATGTGGGCACCCGTAACAACATAGGATGAAAGAGAACAGAGAGGGAGGGTGGGATGGGTCTCGTTGAGCATGTGAAGAACAAAAGAGGACATGGGTCCCAACACCTGAAAATGATTGATGATGCCCAGCATAATGAAAAAAAGTTATTTTGTGCCAAACATGACACATGCCCTTAAATCACCAAACATATTAGCCATCGCCCATTACAAGTAAGTTGAGCCTCTACATATAAAAAGGAAAGATATATAGGATGCGTACATAATTAAACAAGTTTTCAGATGGAAAATAACAGATCATTTGTAAAAGAGAGTATTCACATTCATACGCTAATGGTTTGGGATACAAAGATGGTACAGATTCAATGGACCGGTTGCTAGCTAGAGATGGAGATATGAAGAGGATTGCAGATTACAACATGCTCACCACCACAACTAAGATCACATCCGCCGTCAAAAATGCCTTCAAGTGGATCTACAACAAGTTTACTACCCATGTTTTTTAATTTCTCTTCATAACATAATCAATCTATATCTTGTACGCGCCTGTAGTCTTATCAAGTCCCATCAAATTATACATCGTGTCTTATTTAACCACTAGATCTATGTGATTAACGGATCCTATATCAACACTTAAATTAAGACATGCATACAACTTAAAGCTTTCTATATATACATCTAATTGCATGCAAATGAAATTAAAGTAGTATCTTTGTTTATTTCTTTGTGATTGTTTTTATTTTAATATTATGATCATATGAACAAGTTTTTTATAAATGGCATATGATCTCTGGTAAAGAAAATGCATGTGATCTAGAAAGAATTTAGTTACGGTAAAATGTTTATTTTAAAGAAAAGAAAAAGAGAAATACTTTATTATTTTTCTTTAACCGCAAATATACGATCTTGCTTCGAAAGATAGATGTTATATTAATCGGGTCCATCTATACATTTCTCCCTTCAACCTTGTAATTACCCCTTCAACCTTGTATTACTCTCTGTCTTTTTTGCCTTAATAGATTGTAATGCCCAGTAATTCTTTTTTCTACACTAGTCTAAATCGTACATATTTGCTAGTTGTCCCTTCCAAAACCCCATGAAAGCTAGATGATTACCAACGGACTACCAACAACAGTTTATCAAAATTTGGTTGTGGTCTTTGGGGACAACTTTCCTATGGACAACCCATCAGTAATGTTAAGAATAAAATCTGTATATAAATTTTTTAGTCCTTTGTCACTATTGAGACCAAGTTGCAACGTATTTTTATACATGATCCATCGTAATATGCCATATTGTAGAAACCATTCATATGTGATTGAAAGAAAGAACACTTTTGTTTACCACTACAGTGCAAGAATCATGATTAAGTAGGAGAACTAATCATCCAGTGCAACAAATGATCCACTAATTATCCTCTGACGACATCATAGTAGACGAACACATGAGCAGTAGGGGAACTTATCATCTAGTGATTAAGCAACGTTGCGGCGATCCGAAGGCAAAGTGCATCATCAAAAAGTCACATAACACCCGTCGCCCAAGTCGTACGCATTCACAAGTTAGGTAGGGTCCTCATTTGTGTCTCCGACTAAAAGAAGCAATACCTAAGAAGTACTACTTATTATATACCACTTCAAGTTTTGTCCCTTCTAGTAAACAAGTTCCACTTCTTTGTTGGTGGGGACCCAAAGTTATAAAATAAATATACTTTTTTTTTTGCCTATTTGAGGACTTACGACAGAAAGTAAGAATGCAGTACAAGAACTTTGTTTGGCTCACACTTAGAAATACTAAAATTGCATTTAATCAATAAACAAGATTCAAACTTAAATATAGGAAATCAAGTGGGGTGAGTTAACAATCATCATTAGGGCTGCAAACAAACCAAATGAACACGAACATGGTCTTGTTCGTGTTCGTTCATTAAGAAATAAATTTATTCATGAACTGTTCACTAACACTTACCGAATATGATTTTTTGTTCGTGTTCGTTCATTAAAGAAAAAACATGTTCATGAACTATTCACGAACACTTATCAAACGCAAACGAACACAAACAAATGTTCATGAACATAATGAACACAAAAAAGTTTATAAAAACGAAATACAAATAATCATATATTTATTTTAGAATAAAATTTGCATTTTCATCATAAATATTAAACAAAATCTATCAATAACAAATAAGTAATTAACATAAATATCAAAAAATACTTGATATAATTGTCATAAATATATATAACATAAAATTTAAGGACATAAACAAACACATTAACGAACATAAACAAACATATTATCGAACGCTCACGAACGGATATTAACGAACATAAACGAACACGCTATCGAACGTTAACGAACATAAATGAACGAACGCGACTTGTGTTCATGTTCGTTCGTTTAACTAAACAAACGAAATTTTCTTGTTTGCGTTCGTTCATTTACAAAACGAACGAACATAAACGAACTTCCCGCCGAACAGTTCACGAACTGTTCGCTGAACGTTCAGTTCGTTTGTAGCGCTACCCACCATCTCCTAACAATCCTCCACTCAACCCATGTTTCTTTTGGCCCACTAACATTTACTCAAACTAAACTTACTGCATAATTAAAAACATATGATAAAATAAAGCTTCCTAAGACCCGACTTGACCCGTAAATTAAGCCGTCAAGATTAACTAACATTCTCTTTTAATTTCCATCCACTCATTCAGTTTAACTCTATTTTGAATATGGTTTGGTTCGTTCTAATACCCTCTCACATGGTAGAACGTAAATCCGATAAATATAAATTATATTAATCATAATTGCATTAATTATATACATCCAAAATAAATAAAAGCAGACATTTTTTCATTATTTTTCCAGCAATGTCAAACATCTAACAGTAACTTCCAATACAAATATTATTAAGGTTTTGAAAAATACTATTTAATTTGGCCAATTAATTACAAACATATATGTTTTGTAGCTATTTATCCTTAGTTTAAAACAATGGCATTTCAAATTCGATTATTGAAACTAATATAATTTATAAAAACAATGAGAGTAACTAGTGTTACTTAGTACATTTCAATACAATTCATGAATGCAAGAAAGTAGAAAGTAAGAAGTGAAATGACGACAACCCGGCCTTTTTGTTTATTAGGAAGAAAAAGAAATAGGAATCTTGAATTTGTTTGTGCAATGAATTAAGATAGGTCAGCTCCAAATGTATATCATATCGATCAATGCATGGTCTTGAATGGTTTATAGACATTGAGATCTTTAATCACTCCGGCGATGGAACCCGCAGCTGCACAAATCGAAATAACAAGGCAACATCCACTCAACATCTGCAGACAAATCCATTTGCCGCTCCATTTAGGTATCTTCTTTTGAGCAATGTACATTTCGATCGGAAAATAAACGGTTAGAGGCCAGAACCCGATTGCTCCAAGGATCCCAACAACGTCTTCAAAAAACGGCATCAACATGGCGACCAATGTAGTCATGCACACGAACAGGCTCCTCCATATCAGTCTGAACAAATTGAGCTTGTAACCGGGAATCGGGACGTGTATTTCCTTTGTGATGAACTTGCTCTCAGGGAAGCATTCTGCAGCCGTTCGTTCCACGAATGCGAATATGGGCTGCGCAAAGACTTGGTATGCACCAACAAGGTGGACTATGATGGCAACATTTGCAATGTCTACTAGCCAAAAGGGGTCGTAAAAGCCGAACCCGGTTAGAAGGTTTCCTGGAGCATGGTCTCCAAAGGCTGCGTAGCCGAAGCATCCACAAAGCATGTAGAAGATGGAGGTGGTTATTACGCTTATCAAAGTAGCCTTCTTCATCGTTTCCTGCTCCGACGGTGGGGCTTTGATTGTATCCTCAATTTCGATGAGGACATTGGAGTAAGCGTAGGCAAAAGCAATGGCTCCAAATGCTTGGAAGCTCCTCCATATTTTTTGTGTTTGAGTCACTTCCCCGACACTTATACCACTCAGGCTTCCCTTGATTTTACCATTTTCTGTTAAAATAATCGCACAAGTCAAAATTATGAAAATATCAAATCCATCAGCATATTGTAAATTCTTCTATAATTAATGAGTGGCGTTGTAAGAAAGTACCAGCAACTTTGGCGATGCCAAGGCCAAGACCGATGGCGGAGTAAGTGAAGGACATGACGGCGGCCACTATCGAGAGCCACGAGATCTCATGGAAATCTGGGATTTGGGATAGGAAAATCTGCACTGCACCAAACAGTACCATGAACGGAGTCCCCGATATTCCACAATCACTATCATGACCTTTCTCATGAAAGCAACTTGCTCTCTTTATAGCCCTTCAATTCATTAATTAAAACAAAATATCAACTTAATTTCTGTTAATTAACTTATTATATCAAGTGTACATAGAAAATGCCACTTACATCATGCTAATGGAGGCAGCAATGGTGTACCCAATTGTAGTCCCAACAAGATTAAAGTACTGAATGAACCCACAAATCTTGAATTTAAACCCACCTGAAAAACAACACAGACTTAATTCTATTCAAAAATTAATTTTATATATACATACATATTTTAAGATTCAGTGAAAACAACATCGCGCACCAAGATTGGATTTGACGGCTTCCATGTAGGTATAGTTCCGTTTGCCAGTGACAGGGTCACGGTAACATGAGGCTAGAAGGCAAGAACAGAAGTAAGTTACGAAAGAAAAAAGAAAAAGAACAGTGGGTCCCGCGATCCAACCCAGCTGTGCCGTGGCCCATGCCAGTGCCAGCACGCCCGAGCCTATGACCGCCGTGATAATATGCGCACTAGCTGTCCAAAGAGTCCCTGCATGTCATGAAACAGTTGCTTTCAATTCAATATGGAAACCTGCAAGAATATTAATTAATTGTACACTTGAAATTTAAAAAAAAAAACTAAAGAGTAGTTTTGGTAACATACCGGTTCTTTTTATACGGCCATCGTTGTCAAACAATTTAGAGGGTCCCTCAGAAGAGAAGTCCCCGGAAACTTCAAAGCCTCGCTGATAGTTATTTTCGTCGATCTTCATTTGTTATGTATTAAAACAACTAATATATAGAAATATTTAAAATGGTTAACTAATATTGTATATTGATTAAATTTGCTATGAGGGTGAAGTGTAGAGGAGGATGTGAAGTTGGGGTATACATATGTAGGTGGTGAGAGACAATTAAGACAAAGGGAGAATAAATAAACTACCAAAATACTAGAATTTGAAATGTAGTCATCACCTTCTGATGCAAATGGTTTCACACCTATGTAAAACATGACTATAACACCAGAATTTAGAATAAGATTCATGTGAATCAAAAGATGCAGACAAGTTAAAACTTAGAATATTTACGATGAAAGAGGAATCCCATCGACTAGTCAGACGACCAACAACTTTATCTATTTGGTGACATACTAATAAATATTTTTAAAATATCCTAGTGTCTGTTTATTAGATGATAGCTTTGGAAAATATCCTTGTTGTTCAAACTCCCAAAACATTTCATAATTTTTTATTTTATTTTTTTTTGTTTATGTATCCTTTGATATGATGGCAATACCAATGTTGTGGCACGTTACTATTTGAAATATAAGCTAGACATACAAGTGAATAGACTAGACTGATGAGGTTGAGGTTAAACGAAGCAGTTATTTCAGTTAACTATATCCCTGCCTTGAAGGGTTGGGACTCTTACATAGTTATCTATGTATATATATTGATGTTCAAACACTTCAGATTTGGTGCATGTAATATATGTGTATTAAAGAATCTTATATCTAATAATATATGATAAGGTTATATTCCAGTGTATCTTTCCATCTCTCATCATTGTTGTTCTCACTAAACGTATTCTTGACTTCAATTTCTCAATCTCTGAGTTGAAGTTCGATTTGGTTGAATTTTACATAATGAAGTTTACATGGTAAACGTTCAAAGTATTTGAAGAAGAGAAGTGAAGCCGCGTAAAGTTCAATGGAGCCAATGGGATGAATATTTCTAATGTTTAATCGACATCATCCTACAAGTGTTCATGGAAGTTCTCTGAATCTGTTTTGTTACTGTTTTTTATTGTTGTTTGAAAGGTCTCGGTTTGTGGTATAGTCATTTAAGAAGTGCCATCTAAATCACTTGTTATATGGTAAAATAGAAAGGAAAGGTTCCTGGAAAAGCAGAGTTTTACAAAAAGTCCACTTGCTTGTATTGAAGAATTTAGATTATGAAGAACAAGTTGCGGATTGAATGTGATAAAACATGGTTAAATGTGTTTGGCTCTTGAATTGAAAGTGCAATGTTGAAATAGCGTCTATTCTTCCTGTGATTGTTTCTCGTTGATGTTATAGTTGTTCTCTGTATATGTCTTGTCATAGTGACGAGGTTAGGATTTCATTCTTGTTCTTGTTCTTTTGTTTCTCATTTTCTACAACTTTGGTTTGGGATTAATAGAAGTTCGAAAGGGTTTTCTTGACATTGAATGCCATGAAGTACAAACATACATATATCACATTATTGTTCTTAATTTGAAAAAAACAATAAAATCAAGTTATGTAGCTAAAACTTACTTTATAGCCTTTTATTTATTAATTATTTAAAATAATTCTTAAAACATTTATTTTACAAAGATTTATATAGGATATTTTATTCTTTCACTTCTCTAAACAAAACTTTTTCAAAAACAATCCGGGTAAACATATGTTTAGGTTCTTTTTGTTTTACAAACAGTTTGGTTTTATTAAACTTTTGATGTACAATGTTTATTGAAATACTAAATACGCCGTGAGGCATGATTTTTTATATCTTCGTTTCAATATGAATTTTTTCACACCCGAGCCGGGTCAACATGGGTTTCTAGCTACATCAGGCGGGGGATAATCTTCTAGTTAGAAACAAGTATCACTTTATTTGGGAATTGATGGGGAATCATGAGGTTATAAACTACTGCAGTACTTAAGATCAAAGTGACAGATATATGCACTAAAGCTCTACAGAATGCAACTTTCAACTACCTAAAGAAGTTGGGAATGGATCGGGCTAGCTTAGAGGGAAGTATTCAAAATATAAGCTAGACATAGAAGTAAACATGCTAGGCTGATGCTGTTAAACAAAGCAGTTATTTCTATTAACTATATCCTAAAGGTTGCATAAGTCTTGATGGGGTAGACACCATTAGATTATTATGCATATATATAGACCGATATTCAAACATCCAGATTTGATGCATGCAGTATGTGTATAAAGAAGTCTTATGGTCTAGAAAAAGGACTGGATATATTCTAATGGGATTAATCTTTCTTACGCCATCAATTATTATAATGCCGACATAAATTCAATCAAATAATGTGCTAAAAGATCAATGTTTAACACATTAAAATATACATAAAAACCTGTTACAACTTTGAAAGAAAAATATGAATGTTCCAATGCAACAAGTATATTTCACATATTATATAAATTACAACAACAATATATAAATACAGGGATGATTGATTATTCCAAATCCAGAATGCCGAAATTGGAGAGTAGAATCTTCACTTGATCAACAAAATCTGATCCAGTTGCATACTCTGTTAACATTCCCACAGCAAATCCGAACATTGCCCATCTACAACACCATGCATATATGCATCATCACAAAGTCATCATCATAGAAACCATATATATGCCATAATTTAAATTCATATTATTATGTAACCAAATTTTCCTACGAGTTATCAATATGCACATCTGTCTCCACATATATCTATCACCTAAGAATTGATTTCATCAAATTGTAGATCAATACTTTAGATTCCTTATAAAACTACATGCCTAATCAAATACAAGTTTATTTGTTTTGAGACGAAAAGATTGTGAGAAGCATCACTGAATGTAGATGAACAATAAAACTGATTTTTACACATTAACACATTATCATCAACAATCGATCATGTAAAATTGGAGCATCTCCAAAACAACATTTTTCAAACCGTCCGTAGTGGACGTGGATGAGAGAGAGATATTGCGGCCAATATGGAGGAGAGACCGAGAACAGGTGTTCATCCCCACAAACGTTCTTGGATGGATTGTGTGAGAGGAAGAAGAGAGAGGGGGGAGGCGGAAGGGGGGAGGGGCGTCCATTAATTAGTAATTAATTATATATTTTAGAAGATAAACAAAAGAGTTAGAGGAGTTTTAGGTATTTTAACACCTCCCAGTTCCCACTGTCACTTTTGTATGAGATGTCCAGGTTTGAATCTTCTAATCTAAAAGAAAAAATATATTAGCAAAAGAAGGTTTACTCAAAACCGATCCAACAACTCAATCGGGCTCAATTGCCATTTGTCAAAAACCAGCCGCGGTTCAACTCATACCAAGCTCACCGCCCATATCTCTCTCTTTTTCTCTCTAGATAGGCTTCCAACATTCAGCAACAAAGATTTTTGGTTTCGCAGATATTAATTCGATTCTCATCTCCTTTGCGGTGTAAATCTCCAAATTGTCCCGGACTCTCAGGGTTTAATGTGATAAATGAGGTTACACATCTGTTTGATACCAAGAATGTGGAGAAAAAGAAAATAGTTGCTGTTTATATGCAGTAAAGATGAGGCCAAAATTATCAAAAACCTTGAAGAGGAAGCTAAGATTGGGGGCGGAAATCATACACCAAGAGGGAGCAAGAAGTTTTTTGGGAGATTGATGGAGAGTAGTTGAAAGCTGCACAATGTTATTTATCAGTTGCTCTACATCATCTTGGTTTGGAGACCGACCATTATCTCTTTACTTATAGCCTGGAATTAACTACAAAGCATATGTTGATTCATGTGGATAATATCATTGTGAATGTGGTTCATTCTCTAGTGCACAATTTGCACTAAAAGATCTTGGTCCACTCTACTCTGATTTAAGCATAGAGCCTTGTCGATCAACTATTGTGATATCTTACTGACATTATATTCTTGATCTGGATGCGGCAGCCTCTGCAAATGCCAGGCATTCTCCATCTCTGAAGTCTGATCTATCTGTCCACTTTGGTCACTAAATTTAACACTATTCTCTCATCCAACAAAGTAACGCCTAACTTTTGGTCCTCTTCTCAGACGTTGCAGTTACATTAAACAAGGTCTACGTAAATTTAACACTATTCTCTCATCAACCTTTTGACGAGCACCTGGGTTATAGTAATGCTCTCTCAGTATCTCATAGGCACATCATCATTCGACCTTTTCATATTAGGTGAATATTTTCTTCCGATTATGCTTTCATATACGTGTTAAACCAAGCGGGATCCCACTGGTCTGCAGGTTGCTATGCCATTTTCCTTGGCATGAATATTATCACAAAGACTTGTTGCAAGTTGCAAATGCCGCACTGTAGAAAGTCTACATTCTAAATACAATGAATGCAGCTCCTGTCTCTACTCCCTGAGTTAGGAGCTCCACAATCCCACCTTATGTTGTGGCAATCTTAAAGCAGCCTAACTCATCAAATCCGAATTTCATGTGCGTGTGGAGATGGACATTCACCCAAGGACCAAATGACCAACTTGCTTCTTCCAACGCCTGCCTAAATTTGTGTATTTACAATCCAAGATTCATGTTTTAGCTTGTGTGGGCATATCGCATTGTATTTTGTAAATCGGATGCGTCTATAAAGATGTCACTCACAATTAATTTTTTGGCAGGTCTTCATTTGTTAAATATTGATTAGGAGGTGAGTACTGAGTAATATATGTATTGTTTCTAAGAAACTATTATATTAGTTATGTTACTGCGTTGATGCAAAATTACAGACGAAGAAGTTAAAATCACTGTGTGAATACGCGAGCGGGAGAGAGAGAGAGGGGACAAACCTGCCGTTGGAAATTTCATTTTTGGCAATAAAACCAAAGAAAGGGCCTTGATTAGCCTCTTCGAGCTTCTTCTGCTTGAAATACTCCTGAAGCTCTTTCGCCCTCTGCCTCTGAAACTCCAAGGTTACTAAAGTCGGAGCAGCAGTCGACGTTTCGGCCGAGGAAGGCGGAGGCGGTGGTGGACTTGGGGACGGAGACGGTGGAACAGAAGGCTTTACAGGCGGAGTAGCAATGGAAGGTCTTCGTAGAGGTCCGTCAGCTTGAGCGCTACGTATAGTAACCATGGCAGGAGGCTTGGTTGCAGAGAACCGAAAAGCAGTCGCGTTTGACGATGAATTGGGGATCCTGATGTACTGGATTGAAGCCATTGACATTTTTTTTTCTCTTTTCTGCAAGTGTTTTGAGTTTTAGGGTTTGGTTTTGTTTTGTTTATGGTGATGAAAGAAGGGGGAAGATGGTGCGAGAACGAATGAATGAATCATCAGCGTTTGTTTCGTTTGCGGATAAGGTGTTGCCAAGTTTTCTGATATTGACAACTCTTTGTTGATAAACTATTATCCTCAAAAGTCAAATTCTAAACATATACTTTTACTACAATTTTTTTATCCAAACAAACCCCAATTACAACTATATTAAAGCATCTTCATATCAACGGTATAATATTATTGGTTATTGGCATCTCTCATTTTGATTCTACCCACCGTCACTGTACACCGTTAGGGTTCTAAACAAACCAAACATTCAACGAATTGTTCGTGAACTGTTTGGCTGAAAGTTTGTTAATGTTCGAATACAAATTAGAAAATTGTATTTGTTCAATTAAACAAGCAAACATGAATAGAAGTTGTGTTGTTTCATTTATATTTGTGAATATTCGATAAAGTGTTCATTTATGTTTATTTGTGTTTTTACATTTAAAGATTTTATATTTTTATATTATTGGTTTTAAATTTTAAAAATATAAAACCCTAATTATATTATATGTATCTGAAAACTTCTTCAGTTTGACCATTTTCAATTTCAGTTTATGTTAATGCTTAACAAACTTTTTCATTTTTGTTTTAATTATGTTTATGATTTATGCCAAGTATGTTCAGATAATTTTGTTACGTTTGTGTTCGTTTACGTTCATAAAATTTTGTTTGTGTTCATTTGTCTTTGTTTATGTTCACTTATGTTCGGTAAGTGTTGGTGAATAATCCATTTTCTTGATGAACGAACACGAACAATAAATCTCGTGTGGTAAGTGTTCGTGAACAATTCATAAACAACTTCATTTTTCTTAATGAAACAAACACAAACAAAGCCTTGTGTTCTTGTTCATTCAGTTCGTTTACAACCCTATACACCACACACCTAGCACGTACTTTTTATTATGTCAACCATAACACTTTGTTAATATTATGTCATATGTATTCTTAAAAACAATAAACAGCAAATGCAATCCTTTCTACCTAGCACGTACTTTTTTTGGGTCTTTTATTAAGAGATTAGGTTAGATCACATGTATTACATGTGTGGGATAAATTTAATTTTTTATAATCATTAATTATTATGAAATTTTTTTATATTAAATGTTATCAACCATTGGTAAAATAAGAAATAATAAATATTTAAGAAATTATAAGTGACAAATAATGAAAATTAAGAATTATAAAGCAAATGAAAATTAAGAATTATCAACCATTCGTAGAAAACTTACCAGTATTAAAATCATTCAAACAATATCAAGCAAATAATTTTGTAACTAATATCAAAATATTTTAGGCTGCTTGATTGTACAGAGAAATAAATTATTAATCTAAAATGAAATAAAGAAATGCAACAAAGAAAATGCGAAATTATATAAGTAAAGGAAAATATGATTTTAGTAAATGACTAATATCATTTAAATTAAAATGTGTATATGAGTTTAGACAGAAAAACCAAACCGAAAATGTATAAAATCACGACACGTGTCCTCAAAAACCTTGATTTATTAGAATATATTAGTCTTCATTATTGAGCCTTCACATAAAGAACCATCTTGTTGGCTTTATCTCAAATTCCATGCGATCAGTAGTTAATTTGAAGAATGCCTTTCTAAATGAATTTGAATTTAATTCAACGTTGTTGGTTAACATCTTATCAAGGTTAGCTGAACGTTAAAATTGAATTTCGACAACCTATTTATGAAAGTTAATTTTACATGATTTATCAATAATCAACTTATAATAAATAGGTTATTTAGTATTCAAATTATTGTTGAAGTGTCAATGTAAGGTTCTCTAATTGATTTGTAAAGTAGTGTTATTGTGTTAATGCTAATGCATATATATATTGAGATCAGTTGATATTATAGATGTTTTAACAAATCAAAAAGTTTTAACAACATATGCCTTTTTCTTATCATTTCCAGGCTTCCTTCTTAAATAATTTCTACTTCTCTGGTTCTGAAACCACAATAAAGATAGTTTATTAATAATCTTAGGAGATTTCAATACATCATCTCCATCTTCATCTCCATAATCTAATAAAAAGTTAACCAGAAAGTATATGTGACAACGTCACATTTAAATAATCATATTAATTATTTATCCTCACTAAATAATTAATAACGTCACATTTATCCTCACTAATTTTTTCTTATTTTTTTTACTATTAAATAATCATATTAATTACTAATAATATTATTTAATTTTTTTAGATTAAATTATTTTTTTAGTAAATTAAACAATATATATCTTTTTATTAATGTTATTTATAAGAAGTTATTTTTGTATAAAATAAAAACATCAAACTCTTTTAAAAATATAAAATATTTTAAAAATTATTGATTTTAAAAAGTAAAACTCTTATAAACAAAAGTTAATTAAAATTGGGATTTATAATAAGAAAAATTAAAATGATATTTTTTAAAACATTTGTTTTGAAACAAAGTTTTCATTATATTTATAATAAGAAAGATTTCAATAATATATTATCTTAAAATATAGATTTGTAATTAATAAATTGTTTGTTTTACTTAATACTATTTTATTCAACCCGTGTTATTTACGGGTTTACTAAAGCTATTTTGCTATATTCAATGCATTTGTGCTTTAATTAGATGACAAACGAAAGAAATCAAAACATCTACTTGGCCCTAGAAGTGTCATCAGTAACAACCCTACCTAAATCAACTTGCTATTATAATGCATCATCGTATTCAAGAAAAGATCAATGACACATAACAAGAAAAGATCGATGACACACGTAAACAGGTTAATAATATATGGTTCAACAAAAAAAGTAAAATTCACATCAATGAAGAAAAAAAGGCTAGGGTTTAGTAGGTAACGAAAGAAGATGAAAACAAATATGATGATTGTTTAAACTGAAAATGAAATGGGAGATTTTATACCAATCCATGTCGTTCGCCGGAGAGGAAAGAAAGCTTCTAATGGCTCACGGCCTAAGAATAGAGCTGAGAAAAGGAGTTAGCGGCACTATAAAAAAACAAAGTGCATTGTCTGATTGACTACATCTAGGCTTGTGGCCAACGATTTCCTCTTCTTCGCCATAATAATTACTATTTTAAGGAAAATCTCTGCCTGTAAAAACCCTACTCCAAGTTTTTTTTTTATTCTGGCCATCAAAAACAACTTTGCTACAACTTTGCTGGAGCGGATTTGGATAATAATTAATCAGTGATGGAAGAGAAGGAAGATAGATGACATGCTTTCCTAACCTATCTATACATATTCTCTCTTTACGTCACATGCCTTCTTTCTTTCTAAATCGGTGAGGAAGAAACACCAACAACAAAACTATCATTAATTTTTCACATTTGCAACCCTAATAACTAGTTTTTAACTTTTTGTGAATAAAATGAATTTACGCTAATGCTATCAAAGTGTGTTAACATCGGTCTTAAACAAGTGGTATAAATTTAATAGTAGATTTAAAATTTATGTGAATTAGTCATTAAATACAGAGTAATTACTTTATGTCCGTTCACCGTCTAGATCTTTTATTGTTATAAAAAACAGCAAATCAAATTGTTTACGCAAATCTGACTTATAGAACCAAGTAGATGTGGTGTACTCCCTTCGTTTCAACATTACTTTAGCAAACCTCTTGTTCTTCAGGAACATGCATGTGTATATACTAATATTTATAAGTATTAAAATTTAGGGTTAAATACATGGTTGAACCTTATGGAAAGTATATATTGCAGGATTGGTTTTAATCTTTAAAAAATTACATTATTGGTCTCAAGTGTTTGTGAAATCATAACACCTGTGGTCCTTTTAGTAGATGATCTTTAGTTTTTCTAATTAAGTGGGTGTGAAATGTCTAACATATTCCCCAAATTAAATTAGAAGTTAACAACTCAACACCTCTACCCTTCTTGTTCTTTGTACCTCACACCACCGAAGATAAACAATAATGATTGAGATTCTTACTACCCTCCTCTACCAGTTGTGACTAAATCCTCCACAACTTATGCAAACCTGCTACGCTGATGTGACACGAGCGGTGCTGGTATGTCTTTTTCCCGATCCAACCATCACCATGGCTACCTGAAATTCCACCCAATCCAGCCATCACCATCATAACTCTTTTACATAGCCGTGATTTTGATATAGATTTGTACAACCCATTGGTTGCGATTGCGATTTGGTGGCCATAATAGACCTCGCGGCGATGACTTTGGTTGTGGTGAAAGATGATGAAACTAATTGACCTATGTTGGTGGCACAAATGGTGATTCCTAGACTAAAATAACAAAGATTTCACCCCTTCAAATAATTCATTCATACCATGACCGCATTTTCCAGTGAAATGAAGATAGGTGTTAAGATCAGCAGTGGTGGTGTGATGATGGTCGTTAGCTTTATGGTGATGGATTATTGATAATTATAATGTCATAGTATTTATCATTTATTATTACTTATATATGAATTTACAGCTTCCATGAATAGAATATTTACATTATTTTACTAATTATCAAAGAGTTAATTATGATTTTGGTTCCTGTAGTTTGACAATCATAAAAGTTTTCATCAAATAGTTTAAAAATGTCTAGTATAACCACTATGGTTTACAATCAAGCAGCGAGATACTAACCTCCGTTAATTTTTCTATTAAGTTCATGTAAATGAGCAAAATACCCTTGAATTTAACTTATTACTGAAATATACAAATATGGAGACAATTATCACAAATTTTCATTCAATAGTTTAAAGACAAAATTACAGAAAACGCCCTTTAGGTTTATACAAAATTGCAGGTATCATCCTTTATCTTCAAAAAGTACTCTAATAATCCTTTATGTATACTTTTCATAACAGATTACGTCCTTTAGACTATCGGGGGTTAATTTTCTCCGTTAAGTCAAGGGCGTTTTAGTCTTGCTACCCCTTAAAGGACTATTTTTAAAACTTTAAACCTAATTAAAGGACGTTTTTCGTAATTAGCTTTTATTTCAAAATTTGTTATACATATAATTTTATAAATTATTTTATTTTAATAAATATATACAAGTAACATATATTAT
The DNA here is from genome assembly GCA_025506415.1 of Flaveria robusta. Classification (NCBI taxonomy): domain Eukaryota; kingdom Viridiplantae; phylum Streptophyta; class Magnoliopsida; order Asterales; family Asteraceae; genus Flaveria; species Flaveria robusta. Next base: position 43,421 of record JACCIZ010000051.1, read on the forward strand.
ACAAATTAATAAATTTTATCATAACTTTTAATAATATAAATTATAATTAGTTAATAATTATTTATTAACTAATTTGAATTTATTTTATTAAATTTGTATTAATATTATTATGTTAAATATAAAATTTAGACACTAAACAACTTTTTATTAATTTAAAAAACATTATATATATTACTAATTATCAAATACATTGTGTATCATGATTTATACCTTACATTTAATGGTTGTATCCATTTTTATTTTTTTTATCTAAATTTTTTTTTACTTTTAACCCTAATACTTTTATATCGTTTACAATTGTACCCTTATAATTTTTCACTTTTAACTTTGGTCGCTTATACTTTTAATCTTTTATGAACTTTTCGTTTTACAATTCGGAATTAACAAGCCGCAACATGTGTGTGCGTGATTCCATATTTTTATGCCTATTTTTTCAATTTATCAGCCACGTCAAAAAGCGCAGGTCCTAGATCGACTTAGTTATTGTTTTTTATGTTTTACGTTTTACGTGCGTAGTTCAATACTTTTACGTCTATTTTCCGTTTGGTTTTATTTTTTTTGTTTTTACTAAAAACTAGATTATATTTTTAGTTAAAAAAACATAGGAGGAACGGTTCATGAAATTTAGTTAAGACTTAATTTACAAAACTAATCATATGTGATCCTCTCTGTTAATCATATTATATCTTAGATTAAAAAAACAAGTTTAAGGTAATAATCTATAGTTATATAAAAATATCTTGTAAAAATAATTAAAGGTAAAGTAAATAGGGCTAAGGCCGTAAGTATAAAAATAATAATACTATTTACATAATTTATATTTATATTTAAATGTTGATGAAAATAATTAAATAATATATGTAATGCTATATATAAAAATCATATGTATATGTATAATTGCAAAAATGCATAAATTAATTAAAAAGTAAAACAGTTGCAGAAAACGTCTTTTATGTTTAATTACATAAATAGTCCTTTAGAGGTAAAAATACTAAATTACCCTTACTTAACAGAGTAACTTAATAGCAGTTAGTCTAAAGGACGAAATCTGTTATAAAAGACATACATAAAGGATGATTAGAGTACTTTTTGAAGATAAATGATGATACCTGCAATTTTGTATAAACCTAAATGACGTTTTCTGTAATTTTGTCTAGTTTAAATAATCCGGTATAAACAATATGGTTTGAAATATGTCATAATCAATTAACGAGATACTAACCTCCATTTATTTTTTATGTTAAGTTTATGCAAAATGACCAAAATACCTTGAACTTAATTTTATAAAATAGTATATAAATATAAAATAAATAAAAAATTTTAAAAAGAAACTTTATAAAAATAATTAATGTGTGTGTATTACCCTCTCTCTATCTTTCCTCTTTCTCTCCAGGAAACCACCACCAATGAATAGGCTGATTAATAACCACCCTCAATACCACCACATGTCCGCCACACCACCTCCAACTAATTCATAATCGCCACACAACCACCCATCTTCTTCATATTTTATACCTTTGGCGTTTCGTTTTGTACCCCATAGGTGGAACTTCCAAATTAACAATAAGGTCAACATTTACATTAGTAATATCACCCCTACCCATTAAAATCAAGCGTCTGTAGGTAAAATCAAAGCCCTGTTCAAAATATGTTCTTGTTTGATGCGATGGGATGATGGTGGGGGACAAAAACAAAAATTGGATTGAAACCCCCACCTAACACCTTCTTACGATGGCGGTGATGAATGGGATTACTAGAGGAGATGAGTGGATAAAGAAAGTTTATAGGTGAATCATGAATGTCATTACAGGATTATGAAAGTCAAATATGTCTTTGTTAATATATTATAATAAAAGTTATTAGATTTTAATAATCCTAATTTTTATTTATTCGTCAGGATTAATCTCAACAAAAAAATTGTTTACAGATGCTTCTAATTTTAAGTTTATCTTCATCCAACAATCTCTTACTAACTGAGAGTTAACTACCGTTAGTTTTTCTGTTGAAATGTCATCAAATTTGAGCTTACTTACAACTCCGTTGCAACCCAACCTCCACTAGGTCCAGTTTTGATGTCTTGCTTCCATCATTACGTGAAATTTACCTCTTACGAATAAAATGGTTTAGATCAAGAGGTGGAGATAGATGTGTTTTAGGGTGGAAAAATTATAGATTAACGGACCTGAGCATTTTTCAAGTTGATGAACATCATATACAATCTTGTTTTTTTCTATTTATATTTTTCATCAATCTCCTCAATATGTGTATCCTGTAATTTATCTCCTTGGCACAAACCAAAGCGGTTCTCCATAACTTGAATTTTATGTTGCCTCAATCATTTTCTTTCCCAGGTTCGCTGTATGATTTAATCAAATGTTTTCAGAACCGGATCGAGCGTCGAATCGGACGTCTTACTGGTTTGGTGGTCGGACTGGATTTAAGAAACGGATGACGTCATAATTATATATATATATTATATTATATATAGTTACATATATAATTAAATATAAGTAATTTATATATGTATTTTATAGTTATATATAAAATTTAACTATATTTTTATATCCAACACACTAATTTATGGTTCAACACTCCGTTTTTACCCATTAAAATAAAAAGGCAAATTGGATTTTAATAATCCAAACTATTACCTATTAGCCGATAATAATCTATACTATCAATTTGGCTGGAAACAATCCCAACTTTCAATTTTATTATCAATAACAGTCCCAATGACATAATTTTCAATTTTTTATGTTTGATTTGGACTCGATTCGGTTCGCAACAATAATTATGAACAAAATGAAAAAACATACAAGCTAAATTGATACTAAAGTAGATGCAAATTGAGCGTAAAAAATTAAAAATTATGTCACTGGGACTGTTGTTGGTTATAAAAGTGAAAGTTGGGAGTATTAACAGCCAAATTAATAGTATGAATTATTATCGGCCAATAGGTAATATTTTAGATTATTAAAATCCAATTTGTCAAATAAAAAAATAAAAAAAACCCAAAATCCGGTTCGAACCGGTCCGGTTTCCCGGTCCGACCACCTACTAGGGATGAACCGCCCGGTTCGACCGTCCCAAAACGATTCACTGCGAACCGAACCGGCTAAGTGGCCGATCCTCGGTCGGACCGGTTGGACCGGCCGGTCCGATCTGGTCCAAAAAAAACACTGGATTTAATAGTCTTACTACTTATGATTAGCACAACATTAGATGTCCCTTTTGTTCTTTTATAAAAATATTAAAACACTATTTCTCTATGGATCAAATATTTTATCTGTTTTAAATATAATAATTGAACAAATATAATAACCACTAAACCCCTCCATCCTTCGCACACTTCAAACTGAACGCTTTGTTCCCAAGTTTTTTAAGAGGTGAAATGAAACAAAAGAAAGTGAAAGGGAACATTTTAATGATATTTAATTTTACCATTTTACCCTTTCAATATAGTTTAATTAAAATATTATTTTCGTCCCTGATGTTTTGTTGAATTTACCATTTCAATCCAATTTTTTTTTTTTTTTTTTGTCATTTCAATCACTATAGTTTACCAAATGTTGTCATTTTCATTCACTCCACTAACAGCGTTAAAACTTCGTTAAAACTCCGTTAAATATGAGAATATTTTAGTCTATCTGAACACCCTAATTATTCAATTAAAACAAATAAATTAATTAGTATTCAATTAAAACTTTCAGATTGAGGTTTGCCGTGGGATTTCAATTAATCTTTACGTTTTGTTGAATGTGTATCGTTTTTTGATTGAGATCAGTTGTGGGATTGAGGTTTGTTGTTGACATGCTTTATTTGATTGAGTTATTTAAACGTGACAATAGTATACCTCAATAAACAAAACGCGATAACAGTAGACCTCAATCGAACAACTTTACACGTTCAAACAAAACGTGAAGATTAATTGAAATCTCACAGCAGACTTTAATCGAACAACATGTGTTAGAATCAATCGAATCGACTGGTCTCACGAGTCGCTTTATGTGTTTTTTAGTTTTAATTGAGTATTAATTAATTAATTTGTTTTAATTGGATAATTAGGGTGTTAAAAAAGACTAAAATACCCTCATATTTAACGGAGTTTTAACAGAGTTTTAACGGTGTTAGTGGAGTGGATGAAAATGACAACATTTAGTAAACTACAGTGACTGAAATGACAAAAAAAAAATTGATTGAAATGGTAAATTCAACAAAACGTTAGAGACGAAAATAACATTTTACTCTTAAAATATTAAAAAGGTATAGTAGTAAAATTATAATTTTATTTTTCCCCTTTCAACTCGGCAACACATAATAATTTTCTTTCCCTCGAACTCCCTAAAGTTTAGAAAGAGAATAAAATTACTATATATTTATTTTCAATGTTTTCTTTATTTAAAAAAAATTATCTATTTTTTTTTTAATTTGGCATGCTGAAGAAAACAGAGTTAATATTGATAGCAACCAAAGTGAAGTGTGAAGGTGCATATTGAATTGGGTCGGACCGTCCAACCAAAATATTCCAATCAAGTCCCTCCACTCCTCCCTATCACATCATTATTCATTATTCACCCTAACCACCACCTACCATAAGTCCATAAGCATCTGCATCTGCATCTGCATCTGCATACCATAGCAACTCTCACTGGAGATCCGATTTCATTCATATACTTGGATTCATTCATAACCATAAGGACTGACTAAGGTACTGCTTCTAATTTCAACTTCAATTTCAGATCTGAATTTTTCTCACACGAAATTCATGTCGCCATCTAATTCTGTTGCATCATTTCATTTATTAACTTAGGGATCTGCACTACTTCTTTCCTGCTCTTGCTCCCTTTCGTCGATTGCCTAAATGTGATCACTTCCGTTTCTCAACAAGCAAAAAACTTCTATCTCAAATGCCAACACTCCCTACTTCCTTTACCCCACTTTCTACATGAGGACCTACCTTATTTTAACTCTTACTTAAAACCATGACCTTCAAACCACTAACATCTATAAAATCTATCATCTTTTCTACAAACATAATATCTGTGAACATATCTAATGCCGCAAAATGCCTCCATCAAGTAAGCCTCATAAGAAGGCTGCACTAGTGAACAAAGCATTAATTGCTACCTATGGCTTCACTTTTGGTAATTTTCTCCTTCAGATTTCTTTCTTGAACTTCCTTTTTACTTCCATAATACAAGGGGAAAAGCCTTCAGATATGCCTATCCGTACAGGCTTGATCGATCTAATATAATAATATTATGTTTATATGCAGCACCACATTAACCGGATTGCATTTCGTTACGACCACCTTGATGACAGTTGTTCTTAGGTGGCTGGTTTACATCCAACCCTCCCATCAGCCCACTCCAGAACTAATGAAATTTGTCCTGTTTGCTAACTTCTCCATTGTTGGAATGAATGTCAGTCTTATGTGGAACTCAGTGGGATTCTACCAGGTAATTTCTGTTCCTTTTTGCCTTTAATTCTTACTTTGTTCTTCTCCCATTCTGATTCTGTAATATCTATTGTTGAGTTATTTTTGTGATTTTTTTTAACTGTTAATATCAGATAGCAAAATTGAGTATCTTCCCTGTATCATGCTTATTTGAAGTTGTGTTTGATAAGATTCGATATTCAAGAGACACAAAACTTAGTATTTTGGTTGTTCTTCTGGGTGTTGCTATCTGCACTGTTACTGATGTCAGTGTGAATGCCAAAGGTTTTGTTGCTGCCTTTATTGCAGTATGGACGACATCTCTTCAGCAATATGTAATTATTCTATCCCTCCACTTAAGTATTCTTCTAGTGTAAGTAAGCATATAAGTGAATTGTTAACTTTTCTACCCATCATACTTTGGTTCTTGCAAAAAAAAAAAAAAAAAAAAAAAAAAAAAAAAAAAAAAAAAAAAAAAAAAAAAGGCAAAAGAAACATTAAACTTTGCATTCTTTAATTTCTTGAACACCAGTTATAAATTAACTGATCTTCTGCCTATGTCCAAATTTTGTTTTGAATGTACAGTATGTTCATTATCTTCAAAGGAAATACTCGTTTAGTTCTTTCAATCTGTTGGGACATATCGCACCTATCTAGGCTGGATCTCTGTTAGTATTGGGCCCCGTTTTTGGATTACTGGTTGGCTGACAAGAGAGTGGACACTTTTAAATATGATCTACCATCCATGGTGAGTGTTCATATACTGTTATTTCATCAACTTCATCCTTGCATAAATGCTGGTTCTTATAAAATTACAATGTGTGCTATATTACTCATGAATCATGTTCAAGATGTGCATAATAGTGAATGTCGGAAATAAAAAGGTTCCGGAAGGAAAAAGGCAATGATAACAAGAGTAATAATGGTTAAACTAGAACATGGAGAGATGGAGCTGAAAGAGAAACAAAATGGCTACTAATTTTATATGAATGTTACAATCTATTTTTCATTTCGCATTTTGCAATTATGATGGTTAGCTAGCTAAAGGGAGGGAGGACAGAAACAGCCACTTCCTTAGTTGTAGTTTGATAGATTTTAATCTTTTTATGCCCAATAAAACTCACTAGTTTAAACCTATGATATTCTTTAATAGTTTGTGTAACAAAGTATACCATGTTTTTTTTCTTTCGGAGTCATTGACTGACTATATTACCTACGTAGGTGTTCATACTCCTATCCTGCACAATTGCGGTAGGCACAAATCTCAGCCAATTTATCTGCATTGGAAGATTCACCTCTGTCTCCTTCCAAGTACTTGGGCATATGAAGACCATACTTGTTTTGATTCTAGGGTTTATATTTTTTGGGAGAGAAGGGTTAAATGCTCATGTGGTGATTGGTATGATCATAGCCATAGTGGGCATGATATGGTATGGGAACGCGTCTTCAAAGCCCGGTGGTAAAGAACGTCACGCTCATTTACTTCCCAAAACCAATCACCAAACTTCATCTATGAATGAGAAGCTCTGAAGGATATTTGAATAATTAGTTGATAGCCAAAATTCCTTTTAATTGAATATCATTGTTACTATTATCACAATCTATTTTTGAGGACCTTGGTGAAGCTTTGGAATAGGGGAGCTTATATTCATTTGTTTAGCCTATGATGATTATAAATTATACTGATATTTACGTAGTGCAGACTCTGAAATTTGTAGAAAGATGCAAATCTCAATATTATTATTCTTATTCTTTTTGTTAGTTACAACTTACAAGTATTACCACTTCAGATTAATTTTTTTACTATGCATTTAAGCGTTGCATACATAACTGAAAACAAGAAAACAGCCTTGCTTCTCAAATACCTGTAACATTCTTGAGTAGAGAAAACAGAAAAAAACAAAATTAAACACCAATTACTTTGCTAAGTAGTAATAATAAAACTGTCTGCACACGCCCTTCATCAAAGTCACTCATAATCGCCTTTTGAGTTTTCATTCTAACTACCAAAACTGTCTTGTTTGGTGCTATGATCACCAGATGATCTTTGTGCAGAAAATGAGGGGGAAAGATTACTTTAATTACAAGGAATTCGATTGGCATCCAATGAATACAACCAACCCCTATTTATACGTAATGAACCAGTGTGATTATAACTAACAAAACCGTTGGCTTTGAGCATAACTACCAAGTCATTCGGCATACAACTACCACCGTACAATACAAATAAAAATGTCAACATATAAATATAGTTACATATTACTACATGTATTATTACTAAATTTAGTCTAACAATCTTATTTCCCCCCTAAGTTTAGCCTTCCAATCTTCAATCTTCAATCTTCACTTGATCTTAAGTCTTTTCTTTGGTGGCAAATCTACATATCTTCTGTTCCTTCTTTGATGAGGTATTGCTTCCTTCTCCAACTTCTATCCCTAGCTCTCTTCCTTTGTATTTAAGATGGTACCACTCGATCATTTTCGAGGTACCTTAGATACACGATTTTAATAGTCTTCATAAGGTTGCTTTGGACTTCTGTTTTTAGTGCCTTAACTCGTAGCCCATTTGTGTGACAGCCTCTGCCCATTTCTCATTTTTATTAACCTCATTATGCCCTCGGAGTTTCTGGACAATCATGTAAAGATTCATTAGGCAAACACGATGTCCGAATGAGTCTCTTGGTAGCATTGGGGCAGGCATTCTGATTTTCATAAAGTCCCGTCCTTTATGAACCAAGAGATAACTTCTTCAAATTCTATGTTAAACTTGTCTTTGTGTTCTTGTATTTTTGTAGCTGTATGGATGAGATCCATGAATACAATACAATCATGTAAGGAGGATATTTGAGTAGGATGCATGATATGTCCTTTCTATTTGAGTGTTCTTGTTTCATTCTTGTCAGTCTCACTTCTATAGTTTTGTCTTCTGATCATAGTCGTCATTAAAACTTGCTTCTGTACTTGAAATTGCTTTTGTGCATGCTTTCTCTTCTATCTTTTCTACGTCATTTATTCTTAGAACGCACAGATGTCATTGCACACCCAACCTGTTACATTGTGAGGATCCTTGTGTGTGAGTTCTTGATCAAAAATATTGCATGTGTTCCCCTTAAAGGTTATTTCAAAGCCCTTGCTACTCAAATAACTTTTCTTTAGGGTGAAAACAAAATACACATCTGTGATCTTATGTGTGTGACCCGTACTTAGAATTTTAATATACCCTTTGCCTCTAAAGTATTCCTGTGTTTAGCCATTTGAATAAGCCTCAATACGTATGATTTACTTAGTTTCTTGAACAATTTTTGTCACCTGTTGTGTGTTCCTTCTTAATGAGAGTGGCCAACCAAATGTAATTCCAACCTTTGCATTCTATCCCTCTTACTAGGAATTTGTTGTTCTTAGTTCTTGCTGGAGAATCTCTGTGGTAATGAAATGGCTTGTCACTGTTCTATAACACATTCCTTTAAATAATCATATTAAATCCCTCTTCTCCTTGTCTTTTCGTTCAACTTCTTTCTGGGCATAGTTCTTCTCTATGCCATTGAGCTGTTGGCGCAGTTAACTTGATGCAAAGAGAGTCCACACTGCTCTCATCTTTATGATCTTCATGATCACCGTCTACGACTTTTTTCCGTGATCTATATGGTCTTATCACAGCCATCGATAGTATCTATATGGTCTGCAAACAAGGGAGAACTATCACAGCCATCGATAGTATCTGGCGTTCAGTGTATGCATCTTTAAATTCAAACACTTCATCAAATATGTCATAGGCGAGGCTCTAATTTGAGTTTTGGATTTAACTACCAAAAGTGTATTGTTCGGTGCTATGATCACCAAACGATCTTTGACCAGAGAAATTAGAGGGAAAAGGAGGGAGCTCAAACGCTCGCCTCACGTCACTTCGCTCGGCTTGGGAGGAAGGCTACTGACAGTATGTGATCGCAGCATCAAAAAGGAAGTCTAAATTTTACACGGAAGCCGGCTCGAAATATTTGATCTCAGGTGCATTTTCCTCTGGAATCTTATTGTTTGGGAGATTACTTTAATTACAAGGAATTCGATTAGCATCAAATGAATACAGCCAACCCCTATTTATACACAATGAACCGGTGTGACTATAACTAACACAATAGATGGCTTTTAGCATAATTGCCAAGCAATTCGGTATTTAAGTCGCACATAATTACATATTGATACTTATATCATTGCTAAACTTTGTCCAACATCACCAACCAAAAATATGATAAACACGACAAAGAAAATACACGGTTTAAAAAAATACCTTCCATGAATCTTTTATTAATGTATCAATGAAATGTACACCACCAGACTCCTATTTATAATAAACTAATATTTGAAGGACCAATACATCTAATCTTATTTATGAAACCTTCCTCCTAAAAAAAAAACACTATATTCCATAAATAAACTCTCTAGCATAATACCAATTAAAAACAATTAATAAAAAAACCTAAACAATTAATAATAATGCTAATAAATATTACCAATAAAAACCAGCTTACTTTGGAAGAAACCTCTGAAAGAAGAGGAAAATATCATTTTTTTCACAGAAACATTAAAACTTTAAGATTTTGCAGTTGGGATTTTAGAACAAGAAATTGAAAACATAACCAAACAGAGGTTCAAGTATCCAAGATCAATTTGTCACAAGTATTACTTCTTAACAATCTCAAATACAAAGGCATGGATAGTATTACATCTCTATTTATAAATCAAAGACAAACTTAATGAGAGTCTATGAATACAAATCAACCGGGTACCATGTATACTGTACAACCCATCATCACTACACCCATTGATTTTGTTTCTCATCCGTCAAGTGTGTTCGCAGTTGATGATAAGATGGATATTGGACACCCCAATTCCTTTGCAGCAATATTCAGATACTCGATTGGCATTCCAGCAGCAACTCGACCATGGGCTTCCCAGGTTAGACATTTCCCCAGGTCTGCTTTCCAATCGATCATGTCAGTGCCCAAGTACTCATGTGTGATACTTATATTCGCTTGTTCACTACTTGGTTTTATTGACCCAACATGCAAAATGGCTCTAAGAACAGATATGCTGAGGGTCCGCACATGAGCACTCGGGTGAGAAAGGCACCGTACTGTAGCTGGCAGACGACACTATCACAAGACACAATTAAATTAATGGATTTCCTTTTCAACTTGAAAAAATCTGTAATACATTGTAAGTTAGTTTTAACAGTTTCTATTTAGCGCCTAATTTATATGCAGTCTGCATAAAGTTTTATCGTTAAAGTTGGTTTGTTTATTTACCTGAAGAAGATTATAGAGACCATCTGCAACTGCCAACCCTGATTCTCCCCACTCAAGCACAGGGTGAACTGCTCTAGCTGTTGCTTCCAGAAGCTGAAACCAAGCATGGAATAAACAACACATCATTCCAGTGTTGAAAAACACAAACATGTTGATTTAAACAGTAAAGTTTTAGTTTTGTTCGTGCAACATTACACCAGCCATTATGTGAACTATATGTGATGGTTTAACAAGAATAATAAATAATGTAATAAAATTAAGAGTTAATTTCAGTTTTACTCCCTAAGGTTTAACTAAAGTAACCATTTCCTCCAAAAGATTAAAAACATCAATTTATCTCCAAAAGTTTCATATGTTGTTTCAATTTCACTCCAAATGTTTCATTATTTTGGATAAAATTAAAACAACTAATGAAACTTTTGGATTAAAATTGAAACAATTTATGAAACTTTTGGAGGTAAATTGATGAATTTAATCTTTTGGAGGAAAATAGTTATTTTCAACAAACCTCAAGAAGTAAAATTGAATTTAACTCTAAAATTAAAAACCTCAAGTTGTGGTAAGGTGCATGCTTCTCCATCAACAAGCATCCCATCAGTTGCACGCAGTAGGAGGTCTAATGCAGTGGCTAATATCACTAGTGACTCGGGTGTGTCGTGTTTTCTCATCAACTCCACTATTAACTTCACAATCCTTTGATTAATTCTCCACATCTTTTGACCAAGATCATCGTCCTTAGCGATCCATGGCTGTAATTCCCTCTCGGCCTGACATGCAAATACATAAAACCAGGAAAGTGACCAAACAATAAATTAAGGTAAGCCGTAAGTATGCAACTTTCATTTAAACAGTGTCAAATAAGTGATTGTTGTGTTTTGCATTTATGAAAAGCATGTTGGTTGGTTATAAACAAAGTAATTGTCCGAAAATGTTAATGAATAAATGCTTAAAAACAATTTAAAGATGAACAAAATCTGGACCTGAAGAACAATAGCAGTAGCGGCTGTTGTTGGTGATGCTGACACCACATTGCAGAGTGCATCAACCACCTGCGTAGGAAAACAATGATGAATGCATTAAAAGTTGCACAACTACACATAGCATAAATACACCAATGCTTGGATACTAGTATCAGATATGATTTTTAGTGTAACTAAGATTGACAACAAGAATAATATATCACATGGTACAGAGATTACCTGTCTCCATCCTTGCTGAGCAGAGGTGCTTTCTGCAGTAAGTTGCATTTCAGGTGATGCGATCATCTTATGCCAGAGCAACGAGACAACAGAGAAACACAATTCTTGTTTCTCTGTCAGTACAGACCTTAAAAGAACCCGTGCACTGCCATTAAATCCAATATGTCTGTCCATTGTAAGAAAATTAGCCAACTCTGAAGCATTAAATGGAAAATTCATTATCCTTTCTCAGAGCTGCTGCCAATGTCATCACACAACTTAGAAGCTTTCATTTGTTACCACAGTGACTTGATGTGTGGTTGATGACTCTCCTGTTTCACAGTTATTTTGTTTTTTACCATTTAAGCATATAAGAGGATGATGATTTGAGATAGGTGCATCCAACGGCTCTGCTTTGTTGACAATCGATGCAACTGCTTTACTGTGAATATCAATCAAATTATAAAGTGAAGATGCTGTAGAGTGAATTTGTTTATCCCATTTGCACCTCATCAAAACTGAGAGTGCATGCATGCAAGCCTTTGACTGCCTAAAAAGCTCAGAAATATGAGCTGCAACCATAGCAGCAGCAACTATTCATTTGAACTGGAACTCCAAGATGTACCAACAGAAGACGGTTTTAGTGAAAAAAGTGCTTCCAAAATTGCTAGTATTCTGCGAGTGTGACTAACTGCTGAATCGATACTATTCTGGAAACCATTTGAAGATTTAATTAACTTTGCATTTTTTGCAGCATTTTTGACGTCCTCGACATTTGAATGATTACTACTTGCTCTTGAAATCAAAGGAAAAAGCTGAAGCTCACAAGCAAGAGCACAAACAGCAGCCAGCACATAAGAATCAAAAGCTGCAACAGGTCCTTGTTTATTTACTCTTTTACCCCGTGTTTTCCTTCCAATGCTTCACCTTTTGGTTTCTTACCCACATGAAGCTGGGCTTCATGACTAACACACACGGTCAAAATAACAAAAAGTAGTCTAGACGAAAGCTCAATGGTGGCACATGACTCTAAAAACAGTGAGTGAACCATGGTTCGAAGCTCGGCTACAGCTAAGTTTTTGGAAGCAGACCCGAAAACATATCGTGTTTTTGTTGTGTTCTCAAATGAAGATTCTGCTGGAAATGTTCTTTGAAGGATTGTTTCAACGGTAGCAACAAATATCTTCATGAGACAAGCTTCAGATGGACTGCCACGTGGCAGATATTCAAGAACTTTAAGGAGAGGTATATATAGGTTCCAAGATAATATAGGAGGTTGTAAAGGGGTTGCAACAATGATTTCAGGAAGATCAATCACAGATGAACTCAAAGGTATTAATCCATAAGCAGCTTCCCAGATTGTGCATATTCTCCACTCAACCTCGGGCCCATGTGCACATAGCATCGATGCTATCCCTTGGGCTGTAGCTTCAATCGTTGCTTCAGCTGCTGGCATTTGTCTCTAGACATATATGAATTTGAGTTTCCAATTTCATGTAGCTAAGATTTACTACCAATAAAACAGTAAAATTCATACCTGTTTTTTATGAGTTGAAACGTAATCACCCATAGGTTCAACTGGTCTAAGTGGAGGAAATAGCAAAGCAGGTTGCGAAAGGATCCGGAAAAGTAAAGCAGCTGCTGAATCTGCTGCAATGCCAGCTCTCATGGACATAGCAGTTCCAATTGCCCGCAAGAAGTGCAAATGCATCCAGTTTCTTGGGAGCTGCAAGAAAAGGGGGGAAAGATAAGTCATGCTGTTATATGGCTTGAGAAAAACTTCACTAGTAGCATCCCATACAGAGAATTATATATATCACAACTGAAACCATAGTCAGATATCATTTCCAATTATGTACATTACCATAGCACTCAAGGAAAACATAATAAGCCCATCTTCCATAAAAGCTATTAACTAAACCCAGTTAAACAAAAAGCAAAGCTATGACCCATTTTTTATCAACTTATTCCACAAGTAATTCATTAGACCTGGTTGCTAGCTTGAACCCCTGACTCTTCAGACGTTACTTTTAAGTGATTATCAAGATACATTAAACAAAGTTCAACCAAATTTACCAGGGGTTGTGTGCTTATGTTCAAATATCCTTCAATAAACTTCAACCATCATGAAGCTTTGTTAATTTTTCTGGTTCAAGAAAGTTTTGTGAATAAATATTTGTTTTATTTGGCCCAATGAGAAGCAGGAAGAGATTCCTACCTGGGACCTTCGGATTTATGAAGTCCTTTTTCATTGACAGTCTATCGTCCTTCCAACGAGTATGTCTGCATGAAAGAACTGGAACCAAGATTTCAGTGCGTACAACCAGAGGCGAAGGGTCTTTAGGAAAGCATGAATCAAACTCATCAAATGTGACATAAGCACAGTAATGTATCTTAGGGGTTGGTTCTAAAGCACTGGTAAACCTAACTGGACATGGAAATCTAAGTAATTACACTTACGAGACCAAAGGTCAAACACTGACCAGGAACAAAGGTCATGATGAAAACAGATGATCGAGAGTAAGGGAGAATTAGGAAACAGGATAGAGAATGTATTATTCACTTTTGACTTTGAGGGCTTTCCGTGGGTAAAATTGTGCATCTCCATCATTAATCTACATTTCTATTTTTTTTTTAATCTTGGTCATGCCTTGAGAAAAGTGGATTTCTCGAATAGAAGTAAGCATATTATTTGCTGCAAAGGACCGAGTGGGCAAATGCTATATTATCTTCTCAGTGAGTAACTATATTATATAAGCGCACAACCCTGTTGGTCATCAATTCATGTTAAACTCCCCATGTTTAATGAGTGACTCTCAGCTGTTAGTCAAATGGTTTTCTACTTTGAAACAATTTTGATAAAGAAAGAGGATATAAGCGCATATCAGAACATTTCACAAATAGACGTTTGGTTAAGATATTTGCAATATTTGACTAGGCTAGGCTGTCTAGGCACATAGTTTAATAAGGTGTTTAAGTCAAATATCTATTTAACTAGGTATAGAAACAGTTGAATAGATCAAATAATACCCCCCATGTTGCAACAAGAAAGTTCATAGACCCAAGGCCAATTAACTAAAAAACAAAGCACCTTGAATTAAACAAACACACAGTCAACCTACTTTCAAGTTCCAATACGTGGGTCAGGCTCCCTAGATGCTGGCATCATCATTGCGTACTTGATCATAAATTGCGTACTTGATCATAATTTAACACAATTTCTAGCTTGCCCTAATCCTTACAAGATTCTTTGTACATTGATAAAACAGAATTGCCTAATTGAGATTCAAACTTAGGGTAAACTCACATGAGCAAAGGCCCATGTGGAGGATAACAACATATAGAACACCATAGTAACAATGATATTGGCAGTTTTGAGACGGTCCTATGAGATAAACAACTTAAGCTTTAAACTTCACCGTAGCTTACCCTCATGCCGGTTGCATAGTCTTCTGCTGCTCTGAGCAGCTCAACAAGTTGAACAGCAGCATCAAGAGCATCTGGGGCCCACGATGGTGGTGCTTCTAGCAGTCCAAGAAGAAGTCTTTGTGTGGCACTTGGACTAGCAATAGCATAATACCTGAAATACCATGGAACAGAAAGATGTTTGAACATGATGTTTGGTAAAGAAAAAACAGCAAGTAATCTGCTTTATTACCTGTGGAACAATCTTGCATAAGGCTCTAAAGCAGGAAGGCCTGCAACAAGGTGCTCATCCATGGCTGTTGTCGGCGGAGGAAGTAACAGAGCAGGAACAGCAGCTGCAGTTAGAGTAGCAGTTTCATAACGAGCAACTTCTTCATCACATACACTTAAGATTACACCAGCGCCATTAGCAACAGCCCATCTAGGAGTAGATGGCATTAATTGTGGATGCTTTCCAGACCCACGAGAAGAAGCCATCACTGGACATAAACATAATGTGTTATCCTTCTGTCAAGAATATAAGATCAAAAATATCTAACAATACAATGAGATGATCAAACAAGCATTTGTTGGTGAGTGCCAACGAAATTATTCAATCTAAAAATGTTTACATGATTTCCAAAGATATCCAAGTTCTCATGAATCACAAAACGTACAACATTGAGCTTAATAAACTTTACAATTATCTTGATGACATTAAACTTGCTCACATTAACATTTAACATTTAACACATTTAACCAGAAAAGTCGGCTATAGATTACTGAAAATAAAGGATAAAAACAACCCAATTTGTGCAGGGTAGAACTCCAAGTACAGAGGATAATACTGATATGAAAACTAGACAAGAAGCAAATGCAAGAAAGCAACAATACTTAAACTAAGATTGCGTGCCACCTCCTGATTTTGTGGACTACTCCTCCACCTTCTGAATTTCAAATGTTTTCCCTCCAATTAGTCTCCCTCCAACCCATTTCACTCTATCCAGCAGTAATTGGGTCTACTCCGACCAAGTTGGACCCAAAAATGGGTTCGTATCATAAACATCCCTCCCAGACAAACAACTTGTCCTCAAGTCGCACGAACGACCTTCTCGAGGTAGACTCTTTCCAAATTGGTTCAAATATTAGGTGATGAAAGCTGGTTGTTTGGTGGCAGTCCTTGTAGTTTGTAATCTTTAGCATCCATGGTAAAGATAAGGAACATCTTGTTCCAATTGGCTTGAACTGTGTCAAGGGTGGTTAGCCATTGGATGCCTACGACCACATCACCTCCTCCTAGTGAGAATGGATAGTAATCTTGGGTCATTTGAAGAGTCCCAATTTTGAAAAGGACATTCTTGCAAAGCCGATTACAACAGATGATGTCACCCTTGCCAATTTGGACACCAATTTCTCCTCTCCCCTTCCTATAATTGCTGCCATTTACCGTTAAATTCTTTGTCGCCCCCCAAATTTCAATTCTGGTGCCATCAATTTCGTCAGCACACCATTCCATCAGCACCCTCAATCCCATCACTAGTTACATCATTTCAGTCAATGATTCCCCCACCAGTTCCACATTCCAGTTGCTGAAGAGGGCATGCTCGAACCCCTACGGTTCCTCTTCAACCGTGTTCTTAAAATCCACAACTGTTTTGTCACTGTGACAACTATTCCTGTTCACCTGAACTTTATTTCTTTAACATCATCCCTCAGAGATGCAAGAATGGTTTCTAATTATGCTGCAATGGTTGCGAGTAGATCTACCAAATTCTAGGTTGCAGTCGCCATTCGATTTCCCGTCAATGGAACCAATAATAGATACCGAATGTCAAAAGCTTAGATTTAGGATAAAAGCCTGCTTTGAGATAGGCTAAGGTGGTGTTTGTTTTCTTAAAAACATCAATGGAGCCTCTTCTGTCTACGTCGCGCAAACATTAGTGTCTGCAGACTATTTGTTTTTTCGAAGAGATTTAATTAAAAAAAACGTTTGCGTGTGGTCTTCTTGGTGCAGACATAAAAACATAACTTCAAAAAACTTCTCAAACCTCTTCTCAATAGCCACCATCACCTGGCCGCCGGTCACGCACCCTAAACCTACCGGCCACCCTCTCCCTCACCTGCACCCATCCCCTCGGGCACCCCAACCCTCTAGCATCCTCTCCTGCATACTCAAATCTAACATCCTTAATCCACCAGCCACGAATCCAATCACAACAACATTCGATTTCGTGAGATGAGATTGTTGCTTCTGATTCTTGGAGAACAGATTCGCGGATCGAATAGATCGAATCGATTGAACAGATGACGAATTGAAAAACGAGGAGTTTTGTGACGACAGTAGCGTGTGTTCTTCCGGTTGATTTGGAGATGAGAGAGAGGTGATCGGGGATGGAGTATTGCCGTCTCTCTCGATCTCCTGGTCTGTTACTGACGGTGATTCAGGCAATTTTGGTTGATTGAAAGGGGATTCATCGATTATAAATGAATTTGAAGGCTTCGTGTGTGTGGTGTAGTCGTGTAATGTGACCAGTTTCGTCGATTATAGACGAATTTGAAGGTTCCAGTGTTGTATAACTATTATTTAAATTTAAATGTTGGAAAACTCTTTTAAGTTACAAAATTTTGTTTATTTATATTTCAGTTTATTTTAGTAGTTTGTAGAAGTGAAAAATCAAACGGTCTTCTTGCAAACTGCTGAGGTTTGGTCCACCTATTCTTCTACAGATGTCTACGGACATGGTCCGCAAACTGCAGACATTTTATCTCTGAAAAAACAAACTGCACCTAAATCTCCAATTACAAAGGTAAAAACGCTAGTTGATCGAACCCAGAAAAGTCGGCTATAGATTATTGAAAATAAAGGATAAAAACAACCCAATTCGAGCAGGGTAGGACTCCAATTACAAAGGATAATACTGATATTAAACTAGACAAGAAGCAAATACAAGAAAACAACAATACTTAAACTAAGATTGGGTGGGAACAGATAGGAGCTGCTGCCCCACCTCCTGATTTTGTGGACTACCCCTCCACCTTCTGAATTTCACATGGTTTCCCTCCAATTAGTCTCCCTCCAACCCATTTCCCTTTATCGAGCAGAGAATGGGTCTGCTCCAACCCAGTTGGACCCAACAATGGGTTCGTATCATCATGTTTTAAGTAGCTAACTATCTTATAAGTTCTAGCAAGTAATTCACTCACGACATAAGATTTGAAGCAACACCAATGAAATAGTTCTTTAGACTTAACAATCTTCTTTCTTAAAAGAACAATTGAATTGAGAGGCCAATATGATAAGAACCTTCTTATTTACATTGACATGGGCTGAATCATTTTGGGCTACATTGAGGAATTGGGTGGGCCTATAACCTGCTTTGGAAATACCCAGTTGACCCATTCAATTAGAAGAACGCATATGGGGGAAGACTGAATTAATGGGGAGATGTTAGTGGGACAATCAGTTACATTTTGGTATTATTAATAGATGTTTTGATTTAGATTAGAGATATCAAAGTATTGTTTATCAATTAGGGTTTTACCTTGTAATTGGAGATTTAGCCTATCTCGAATCAGGCTTTTTAATCATAAATCTAAGCTTTTGATTTCGGTTTCTATCATTTTGGTTCCATTGCCGGGAAACGATGGCACCTTTTACCCGGAGTAGTCCACCCGAGGGTAGCGGTTCTAACCTTGGTTCTGTTGCTGCCCAATTGGCAGCATTGCTGCTCGATTAGACTCTCTTTTATCTTTGAAGAATGATGTTGCAGAACTCAAGATTTTGATGTATGGAACCCATTCTGGTGCAACAGTCAGAGTGGTGATTATGAATGTCACCCATGTCTTGATGATGAATTCAAGGATGACAAGGAACCTAAGGGTGAACCTCAAAGTCCAGAGACAGATTTGGTCAAGGAGGGTTGTCCAGTGACAGATCTGATCAAGGAGGACTCTATCTGTGATATTCCCATGTCTGAAGTCGTAAGAGTTATGAAGTCTTATGCAAGGACAAGCTCGAATGGTTTAGATATAATGATCCAGATGTCAATTCTAGTGTCTGGGTATGCCAATAAAGTTCACAGACCTATGTATAAAGGTGAAGGAACAAGCCACCACTTATGAAGTTATTATGGTGTTGCTGCCCCAGAATGAAATTATAAATGCAAATTTGAAGCGTAGGGAAATCAACTTCAATCACAATTCATTTTGGTTCATCAATGGGTTTATGAAGCGGGTCAGCCTACAATTGAATGGTTATTGCCTGGCACAACAATTCCCTTCTTTCCAACTTGAGGACAAGTCGTTTCTTCAGGCGGGTAGTATTGATACGATTCCAAAGAATTAGGTCAACCCAGTTGGGTCTGTCCAGCAGATATTCAAGTCCATTTTTGACCCATTCAACCTCAGTCAAATTAGTTAGTGTTGAGAGGGTTAGTTGGTAAATGAGCAGCTAATGTTTAGGGGGTAACTGCAGCAATTACTTTTGCTATTTAGGTTTATTTTAGTCTTGTTTTCTAGCTATATGTTTTGTTGGTTATTTGGATTACATGTGACTTGTAATAGGAGAATTGCCCTTCTCGAATCGGGCCAACTATCTATCTATTATCTTTTATTACATCAGAATTCTCGAGTTCTATCATTTGGTTCCATTGCCGGGAATCGAATGGCACCTTCAACCGGAATTTGGTAGATCAATTAGCAACCATTGCAGCAAAATTAGATGCTATTCTAGCATCTTTGAGGGAAGATATTGAAGAAATCAAGTTCAGGTGCACACAGAAGCTCGATCTATAGCAAAACCACCACCACCGGAGCTACTGACTACATCACCAACGTCGCCCAAATCATGAATCCAGGACTACCGATCACGCCACCACTGCCGCCAAAATTACCGACTCCACCACCGCTGCCGCCAAAACTACCGGGACTGCCGCCGCCAAAGCAACCATCTTCCATCACTGAAGCTACCGAAACAACAACCACCACCGAAACTACCATTTTGACTACATCAATAACCATCTTGACACACAAAAAATACATCCTAGCCTCCAGGCCCTCCACCTTGCAGAAGAAGCTTACTCTCTGTTTTTCCACCAAAAAATAAAAAAACTTGGTTGGGAATGTGTTGTTACATCTACAAGCTTCATAAAGATGATATATTGAGTGCTTTGAAATAAGTGGATGTATCAACAGGAGAAGGAATCAAAAGAGCCCCATAGAAAGATGATGTATGTGGATGTAAATGACAAAGATAGTTTGCTACAACATGAGAAGGGACATATGGATGTATCATCGTCATCAAAAGCTATGAATATTGGAAAACATAAAAGGATGGATGATTGGAAGGAGTTTCATCATGTTAGGAATAAGGATGTAAAAGCTGATTTGAATCGCAGGGACTTAGCCGGCCAATTTCCTTCCTCCCTACTTGAGGACAAGTCGATTTTCCGGGTCGAAAGTACTGATAAGAACCTTCTTATTTACATTGACATGGGCTGAATCATTTTGGGCTACATTGAGGAATTGGGTGGGCCTATAACCTACTTTGGAAATACCCAGTTGACCCATTCAATTAGAAGAACGCATATGGGGAAGACTGAATTAATGGGGAGATGTTAGTGGGACAATCAGTTACATTTTGGTATTATTAATAGCTGTTTTGATTTAGATTAGAGATATTAAAGTATTGTTTATCAATTAGGGTTTTACCTTGTAATTGGAGATTTAGCCTATCTCGAATCAGGCTTTTTAATCATAAATCTAAGCTTTGATTTCGGTTTCTATCACAATATATATGAAATATCTTGAAAATCCCTATTTGGGTAGGAAGTTAATCACAACTGTGTTTAGCAATAATAGTCACTGTCACTATACCCATAGTCCTTTCCCATACAAGTCAGACAACAAGGTACTAAATAATACTATGCGCTGAGCCTAAATATATTGTAAACTGATCTTTCGCATTATGCTGGCACAACAAGATACCAATAAAAAGCAAAAAATCATCGGCTGAGCAGAAACTAAGACATTTCAAACCCTTATATCAGAAAATGAAACCTGGGACAAAAGCAATCAATTAATGCTTCCCTACGTTTCCCAACACAAGTCTTACTCGAAGGCACGTATCCTTAATTGGTATAGAGAAATATCTCATATATGAATTTGTATTATTTCAAAGTTTAGGTATTTTCCTTTACCCTCTATGTAAACTTCCTAACACCCTATATTGGCACACAACACAAATTCTCATGTGATTTACTCCTATAAGAAAGATGCAAAACTCAAAGCACTTAAACCTAACTGCATGCATATCACAAACTGGTTGCATATAAACTAGTCTACTTACCAACGGAAGGTGGCTTTAGTTCCCTGCAGCATATTTTCCCATGACACCTCCACACCTATAAATGTAAAAAGTTTATAAGTTTATTTGAAAAGAGTGCATAAAATAAAAAAAATAATTAAGTTGGAAAACATTGATGCAACAGTGATACTGATGACATTAAGGGAAGTATAGTAACAGAACCAAATGACACATGAGTGTGGTTTCAAGAATGAAGCTACAAATTTGAGCCCTAAAGCAATGTACTGAACTTTTGAGTCCATGTAGTGAAGCATTCACAGATAACCCAAAAAAGCAATTGTCTCTGCTGTAACAAAATTCCTTCTAGCAAATACAGAACATTTTCAAGATTGGAAGAATATAGGACCATTACAAACGGTTCTCAGTGTACAAGAACCTTAAATAAATTAATTTATAGGAAAAAAATCACTTTAGAATGATCAGATTCCCAATTACCACCGGAAGTAATCACTTCTGATACCTAGAGGAGCAGCAAGCAACAGATCTGTGATCCAAGGGGATAAGGGCCTCAGTGGTTTCTTTTCATGATGCAGAGATGTGAAGAAGATTCACCATCTGCAGAGTTGCTTGTTGATGCATGGCTGCCACTGCTACTTTCTGATTCACCATGGGATGCTCAACCTTAAAAATTGGTCGATTATAATGAGTTAATATTCGTAAAATCTCTCCACATGCCAGCGCCATTGTTCAGAATATTCATTCTGCATTTCAAGAACTATATTATACATCTTCATTGAGTATGAGTTGACTACATTTAGCAAAAGCACTAAAGATGCATTTTATTGAGCATAGAGTTGACTTACCTCAGCACTTGGGAGAGATTAGCGAAATGAAAGAAGCGAACGGGGGAGTGCTTCTTTCATACTCATTGTGCCATCAATGATGCATGAAATTATAGGAAGAATGACAGCATGCCCATGTCCGGATGATGAAGGACAAACATTGCTGGAAAGGTAAGATAAATTAGAAAAATACTTGCTACAAACTCAAATCAAGAAAATTTATAAATTCACAAGCATGAATCACAATACCCAGACATCATCAAAGAGGCGTTTTCACTTTTGGATAGCGATTGCGAACCAACTGCAAATATATATATATATGAGAATATAAAATCTATTAGGAGCACTAGAGTGATTGTATTTGATATTTGTGCATGTGTGAGTGCATCTTCTCAGTGTGTTTTCAACCAACCAATCCAAACAAAACATGGTCTAATGGTCGAAGTACAGAAGAACTACCTCAGCTATATCTTCGGGAAATTGCTCTGATGTGAATGGACAAAGTAATCAACATATGCTGTAATCTGGCCTGCATACAGATTAACTGAATAACCATATATCTGCCAGCAAATGCTTTATGTCTACACTGTAAGAACTGTATCATGCAAGTACTATGTTACACCATTAATGATGCACAAGCTTAATGCATAAAATATGTGCTGGTATCACAGATGATGGAAAGTGAGGGAAGATCAAAATGCATATAATCCAACGAAAAATTCTTTAGGGTATACAGTCATCATCCAATACAGTTAGTTTCATAAGAATAGATCAAAAATTAAGAGCAATGAATATAACAGGTACTGAGATGAGGTTTTTCTCAAATGAGTTTAAATTTTCTTCTCATGAACCTCATACATAGCCACTTAAACCGTTCTTCAACAAGTATGAGGCCCTCACCATCACAGCACTAATGAATTAATCAACTTAATGCAGAATTTACAGTGATGAACATGATATCAAAGTGAAGGCATTATACCTTCCGCTGCGCTAGATCTTGTGGCGGAGGCCAAAAACAGTGAGGAGAATTGTAGACCATCAATCCATCTTTCAGATGTAGCAGCCATATGAACAGCTCACCCTGACTGTGTGCCTGCATAGACAAGGTGTGAAAGCTGCAAGCTTCAATTTGCTGCTACCAATCAAGTATGAGAAGATTGTAATTCACCATTTTATACGCGCTGAAGTATCCTATAAAGCGGTTTAATTACAACCAGCAATTCTGACGTCAACCAAGAACCACCAAAACTGTTAGTCCTAAAACAGAACTATTGCCTGCTGTTAAAGCCTGTAACCATGGAACAACCAGTATAAGGTAAAGTAAGTTTTAATGTCTACTGCAAATACAATAAACAACATAGGCAAAAAGGATATGGATATCTCAAGATTAAAGAATAAAAAAAAATTTCGGGAGAAAGAACATAACATATGGAAGAAATAGTTATCTGAATTCTCCACCTTCATAATAGAAAGATTGAACACATATTTTTCAAATCTTGTATAAAACAAAACTATTCTATTCCTAAGTAACAACAAGATTATGTGATATGAGAAGAAAAACAACAACAGCTGTGGATTAAATAATAACAAAAGATCATAATAGTAATCGGAAGCATGAAGAAAAACATATAACTGAAAAGGAAAATTCACACAAAAACCCTAAATCTCGAAAACAGGAAAAAAAGAAGGAAAAAAAAAAAAAAAGGAAGTCTGATTAATAGGAAAAATGGAAACAGAGCTCTATTAACCTAAAATCGATTGATATAATCAAACTGAAAGAGAAATGTCTCAACTGTAACAGAAATTTGTACACAGACGTCTATTTTAGCTACATAGGACAATAAGTAGAAGTCATCTCCATTAATGGCAAAAGAAAGATACAGAATTTGGAGCAAAGGCAAGTAATCAGTGAAACGTATGCAATAAATCTGAAGAATTAAAAGAAAAGAAAAGAAAAAAAACATGTACCTGAAAGAAAGGGAAGAGAATATAATAATCGAAGAGAGATGGAGGCGGTTTGCGATTTACAGATTGAGATGAGTGGATGGAGAGAGAGAGAGAGAGAAGTATTCAATCAGATCTTTTATATTTCTTTCTATTAGAAATAAAAATAAAAATAGTTTACAAACAGAGTTTTAGAGAGAGAGAGTTGAAAGAGGGAAGATGAAGAAGAAGAAGAAGAAGATCTTTTGGCTGTCTTGTGTTGTGTGAGGGGATCTAAGGCTGCATACGTGGCAACGATATTTTCCTCTCACCTTAAGGCACCCACGTCCGACTCCCGGACCTGCTCATAGGCCAAGGATTGGCTTGGATTGGATATTATTATTATTATTATTATTACTATGCCCATGTCCATCATCATCATCATCTTATTATTATTATGCATGCCATACATACACATGCATATCAATTTATGACTGAAATACCAATACTACCCTTGTTGTCATCACGTGAAAGTGGGCTTGTGCTTCAAAAGCATATTCGTGAGAGCGAAAGTGGTGGTGGTCTTCCATGTGAGTAAGATATTTTTGTTGGCATATATATATATATATATATATATATATATATATACTAGTGTGTGAACCCGCGCTTTGCCACGGGTTGTTAAAATTAAAACACTTGATTTTGATTACTTGTACGTTAGTATTCAATCCGTAGATATGGATAAAAATTATATTGACAACTCTGTTTTGAAAAAAAATTAATGTCGAAATGTTGATATAATTTAGCACATCATAATGAAAAATTTAGATTTTATAAACCATCATATTTTTATGATTATAAAATAAACGATATAAGATTCAAAAACCTTGAACCAGTTAACACTTGATTTCGATTACTTGTACGTTAGTATTCAATCCTTAGATATGGATAAAAATTATATTGACAACTTTTTTGGAAAAAAAATCATGTCGAAATGTTGATATAATTTAGCAACATCATAATGAAAAATTAGATTTTATAAACCATCATATTTTTATGATTATAAAATAAAACGATATAAGATTCAAAAACCTTGAACCAGTTAACACTTGATTTCGATTACTTGTATGTTAGTATTTAATCCGTAGATATGGATAAAATTTATATTGACAACTCTATTTTTTGAAAAAAAAATCATGTCGAAACGTTGATATAATTTAACACATCATAATGAAAAATTTAAATTTTATAAACCATCATATTTTTTGATTATAAAAGAAACGATATAAGATTCAAAAATTAAACCAGTTAACACTTGATTTCGATTACTTGTACGTTAGTATTCAATCAGTAGATATGGATAAGAATATATTGACAACTCTGTTTTGAAAAAAAAAATCATGTCGAAATGTTGATATAATTAACACATCATAATGAAAAATTTAGATTTTAAAAACCATCATATTTTTATGATTATAAAAAGAAAGGATATAAGATTCAAAACCTTAAACCAGTTAACACTTGATTTTGATTACTTGTACGTTAGTTATTAATTCCGTAGATATGGATAAAATTTATATTGACAACTCTATTTTGGAAAAAAAATCATGTCGAAACCTTGATA
>JACCIZ010000052.1:0-65142 GCA_025506415.1 Flaveria robusta
AGTCATGCTGTTACAATAGTTTACACCTGGACATGTTACACTTTTTATCATTAGTAGTATACTAAATATCCATTTTATTAAGTAAGCCCAAAATATATTAACATTTTTTATTTAAACATTTTTTTAATTTCTTCAAAGACAGATTTAAATTATGGAACTACACTACATTAATTTACATGCTGATACATCCAGCTGACAACCCTATGTCACCTAAGTTGTTATCACCAACATTTACTTTTTGTATGTCTATCCATTGAATACACACATTATTTTAAGTACATTAAAGTTAATTTTTTATAAACTATAAACCCGTAATTCCTAATATGCTTTTAACCGTCAATCTATTTTTACTGTTTCCCATAATTATACGTTTATTTTAATCTCCACTCATTTTTTTTATTTAATTACACAACAACTATTAGATGTTTTATACTCTTATACCATTGTTACCTACGTCATCTAGATATTTCTTTGTATGAGCTGTAGTTTATAAATTAAATGATTATTTCTTACATAAAAACGTCTCACTTAGGGGTATTACATTACGTTATAATGCGGACATGATAATCTAGAGATCATTTTAGGTAATTTAAATATCCATTATATTAAAAAAAAAACCCTAATAAATTACGAATTTTATTTAAATTTTTATAGTTTTCCGATGGGTAAAGTCACAAGTAGTATACCAGAATTGAAACCTTACATCAACATATATTTTTGTAAGCAAGTGTTTTTAAATTACACTACTGTAACAAGTTGTCTATTTTAATAAATTGAAGCTAACTTTTTTAAGCAACCCTTTTTTAAATATGCTCATCATCAAAACATCCTTTTTTTTCATCAGGTTACATTAAAAAATCACAATCATATGATGTGCGCATAATCATATGCATTTAAATATAAATCATTCTTAGGTAATTTTAATAATAATAATATTAAAAATTCCAAATACAGTTACTGATTACGGACATTGTTTAATAGTCAAAAGGAGTCATGCTCAATATGAATTACAGTACACTAACCCACGCACAACACTTTCTTACAAATATAGCTAACTTTGTTAGGTAACAAATCCACAGTTTAGTTAAACTTGTAAACTACAGTTTTTCTAAGCTACCGTGTTTTGAATTACACTACAGTAAGTAGTTTCTTTTTTTACCAATATAAGTTAAATAACTAGCCAAGCACACCACACTTTCTTACAAATGTGGCTAACCTTTTTCTAAGTCACATATTTACAATTTACCTACAGTATATACAGACCTACAGCTTATATTAAAAATGAATCACAATCATATGATCTACGCATAATCATATGCATTTAAATATAAATCATTCTAAGGTAATTTTAATATTAATAATATTATAAATTCAAAAATACAGTTAGTTGATTATGGACATTGTTTAATAGTCTAAACCAGTCATGCCCATTATGAATTACAGTACACTAACCAGCGCACAACACTTTCTTAAAAATGTAGCTAATTTTTTTTAAGTCACAAATCCATAGTTTAGTTACACTTGGAAACTACAGTTTTTCTAAGCTACCATGTTTTGAATTACACTACAGTAAGTAGTTTTTTCTATTTTACCAATATAAATTAAAATACACTAGCCAAGCACACCACACTTTCTTACAAATGTGGCAAACCTTTTGTACGTCACATATTTACATTTTACCTACACCAGTATATACAGACCTACAACTTGATACAGTTTTTTAAGCGACCGTCATGTTCGAATTACACTATTGTAAGAACTATTTTGTCTATTGGACTAGAATGTAGCTAATTTTCTTACAAATGTGGCTAACCTTTTGAATATGATCTATCATTTAATCCTTTAATTTTTTTTTCATTAACTTACATCATAATGAATCAAATTTATATGATCTACGCAGAATCCTATGTATTTTAGATAAAAACATAAATCATTGTTAGGTAACTGCATATCATTAATATTAAACATCCCAAAATATAGTTACTACATACATACATTGTTTAAAAGTCTAAAGCAGTCATGCCCAATATGATTTAACAGTACACTAACAAACAATTAACATTTACTTACAAACCTTAACTAAAGTCGACGATCTCATATTTCTGAAACGACACTTAAGATTTGATAACGTACACCCCATCCACACTTTTTTCTTGTGAACGTTTATATCAGACAGTACAATTCTTGCAGCATATTTTTCTTTAGAAATTTAAATTTGAGACTTCAACGTTCTTTCGTTATTCTTGAAACCGCAGTCAAACGTCGCCCCGTTGTTGCCCATGAACATCTCCATATGTCGCATTGTAAATATTGCACAATCAGTGTAGTTGTGTTTAGTGGCCCATTCAACTGTAGTCTCTTGATGTTTGTAGTTCCAATTATGCCCGCTTTAGCACTTCCCCATTTAAGCAAGTATTGATTAAAATATGCTTCTGTGAAAGACAAAAATTAGAGACGTAATTTTAAATTTAACAAATATGAATACTACAAATAACAATGTTGCCCGTGGGTAACCATCAAATTAGTTTCTATCAGCTCACCACTTTGTAAGGTGTATCTTTTTTTGATACTCGTTGTTGTCCTCCACTTGCACAATGCTTTCTTTAGGCTCCATATTGTCAATGACAAAAGTTGACGGGTTCTTCATGTCAAACACCACAAGATAGAAATGTTTCTTTTCCAATATTGGAAAGAAGACTAGATCGTACCGTTTAAGATCTCTCTGGCTCTCATCCCTCCCTAATGCTTCGAAGATGTTATTTGTAAACGTCCTCAAACATTTTTCCTCGTTGATGAACAGCCACTCCAACTGGACAAACAAACCAGGAATAGTTGATGAATTTCGTAAACCAATGTAGATTAGTTTAATTATTTTTGTGCTTACAAATGGCTGGTGGCACACAAACAGCCGATGCGGTGATTCTTGGCTCCTTAACTTTTCCTCATTATTCAACACCGCAGCCCAACAGTCAATGATGTTGCCATAGACCTCCTTACATGGCTCCAGGGTCCTTAAGATAAATATCTCTGTCCTTACCCCAAATTGTGTGTCAAAAACCTGGTCGCTGCAGCAATGCAACATTAAAGTTAATTCATTTGAATCGTAAATAAAAGAAAAAGACCTATAATAAATTGGTTTTCTTGTTTACTTTTCAAGTTCCCCATGTTCTATTCTTACTTATTTGCTTATCAATAATCTTTACCTCGGATGCGTTGAAGATTAATTCCTATATGGCCTCTTCTTCCTTGGTGAAATTGATCTATTGTTGTCTCCCTTATTAAGTATGGTGATTTTCCTGAGGAGAAAACCATTCTACTTCTTTTTGGATTTTTTATAATACTTGTTTTCTCTTCATTCATCTCTCCTCATTAACATCCTTTAAATGTAATGTCAGGTAATTCATTGCACTGTACTGTAAACTCAAAATTTGCCTATTTCTTGAGTCCCAGTTTGATCCTCCTTCATTAAACCCAAGCTGTAAGATGGGACACCCAGGTTGCATTGCTTATCTACTATAAAACAGTGCACCAACTCATCAGATTCTACGTGAATTTACATAAGCTAATGTAATACAGAAACTAACCCATCAGATTGCACATGAATTTACCTTAACCCCTTGTCATGTATATATTTTTATTTTTTTAAGGCAATCTAATGTAAAATGCTGCAATATAGATTGAACGACTATTTACTTATGTTACCAAACTTCTATCAAATATGTATGTAATTACTTACCTGTTTTTTGTATTTCTTCCAATTGTTTGGTCAACTGTTTGAGGAGAACTTTCTGTTTCACATCAGCATTATGTTTGTCACTTTCTTTAATCTCCGAACCTACAATGCATCATAGTTAACAATTAATACATATCCCTAATTTGTAACTACTTTTTTTACACGAACCTTTATCAGCTCTCCTTTTTTCTTCAATCATATCTGTACCCATCACATCTTCATTCCTATTTTTCTTCTCTATTGTCTACCTTTTGCACAAGCTTATAACGATTATTTCTTATTTGACTTTTAGTATAATCTGTATAAAGTTATTGTTCGTCATGTGTACAATTTATGAGAAAACACAAATTTAAACAACTGAAGTATAAGTTGCTAATTTGTACCTTTTGATATTTTACCTGCACACACTTCCTTCAAAACATTTTTTGCTTCCACTTCTTTATAACCCCACCATATGCATCCTCTTTCTTTCTACTACCCGAGGTATTACCATCTAAGTCAAATTATAACAATGTATTTTTTGTTAAAATAGTGGGTAGACAATTTTTTTCAACGTAATTTACGACATTGTAAATATAACTGTGAACACACTATTCTTCATATTTTTTTAATTACATCACTGTAATCATAACTTTGTATACATTAACCTACAAATTTTTATGTACACCGACGTCATTTACGGCATGTACGTTTGTATATTTTTTGTACTTTACATCATTGTTTGACTTTTTTCACCTGCTATCTAGATACATTTAATGAAATCCCTTACCCCAAATAATCATAAACCTTCCTATTTATACGTACATTTTGTATCTTTTTTGGTGTGATTTTAATGTAATGTCATGTATGAGCATGGCGATACATTTTTGGAGAGTAATGTAAATCAGTAATTTACCTCCTTCCTCATGCCCCTTTTGATCCTCCTGTGTCAATCCCAAGCTGTAAGACGGGGCACCAAAGTTGATTGCCTTATCTTCTATAAAACCTCCCGTCATTATTCACAGTAGCAAAAAACACACATTAAAAATTTTAGACATTTTTGTTATTTTTCTATAACCTAATTTAAATAATATAGATTATAATGCAACTCACCCATCACATATAACCTTTGGTATCTATTTTATTTTCAAAACTTAATGAAATGTAAATGAAGTAATATATATGAACGTCATTATACTAATCTTACCGGTTATGTTAGGTTTTTCAGTAAACTTCTGTGTCAATCCCCAGCTGAAAGACGGTGCACCTAATTGAATGGCCTATTCACCGGCACTGAAACCAAAAAAAACTATCTACATTATGTGTTTTATGTTACCAAACTTAAAATTGAATATGCATCTAATTACTTACCTTTTATTTTCTTTTCTTCCAATTGTTTCGCGGACTGTGCTAGTAGAACTTTCTTTTTCACATCAACATTCGGTTCGTCACTTTCTTTACTCTCCGAACCTACATTGCATCATAGTTAACAATTAAAAAATGGAACAACTTCTGTATCCAACTTTTGCAAGTACTTCTTTTAACCTTTATAATCTGTCCGTTTTTCTTCCACCATAAGTCCACTCATCACATTTTTATTTCCACATGTTTCTGTTTATTGCCTTCTTTTTGCACCACTTGTGAGGATTGTTTCTTATTTCACTTTTAGTATAACCTGTATCAAAGTTATGTTTTGTCATGTGTAGAATTTAGGAAAAATTCATTTTTTAAACAAGCTAATTTACAAGTTGCTAAAACTTTACCTTTTGATATTTTAGGCCCACACCCCTTGTCCTTAAACAATTCCCGGTTCACCTTCTTTATTATCCACACGTTGCGCATCCTCGTTCATTCTACTCCACGAGGTATTCCCCTCTACGTCAAAATTAATTTGTAACCCATTATATGTTTAATTATTGGAAGACAAGTTGTGTCAATTGATTTATATAAATGTAAGCCTAACTTTGTTTTACATATTTTTGATTTAAATTTTTTTTTTACATCCATACCTTCAATTGTAATGTTTTTCTTGTCGCCAAGAACAGAAACCAAATCCACTTTCTCTACCGTCCCATCATCTGCAATATTTCAACTTGAATTTAGGGTTATAACATCTAATCGTTTTAACTTGACAACAAAAAGAAGCTCAGTTACATGCAAGGAAATTTTTAATCATTGGAAAAACTAACTAACGTAGTAATAATGTACCAAAGCACGTCAATACCTGGACATTTCACTTCTTTATCTCTAGATATCATTGCGCATAGATTGTCATCATTCTTCCAGCCTTGATCTGCTTTTTTATTTAATTTTTAGTTCAAATCATTAGATTTCGCATCCAACATTTACTGACTCTTAACAGCTTTTATAAAGTTATGTTACTTACCGACATTAGTTCTGTTTTCTTCATGACTCATAACATCATCTTCTTCACTCTCAATCAATGATTGTCTCTGTTCATTTATGTCCATACAAACTTTAAAAATCAGATCATCCAACCCTGTTCGTGTTCATCAGTGTCCTCGTTGTTGACGTTTTCCCCTTCGTTGGCGAACAAATTGGTCTTGGTTTATAGTTGAAGACACATTCAAATTGAGAGATTAATCTCTGAATTCCATCCTTTCCTCATTTTTGCATTACAATTCTAATATCCCCAATTCTAATTCCGTATTGAACGTCATTGTTTTCCTCATTATTTCTTCTAGTTTAAATAACCTACCCTGCAATATTTCAATAATATTACATGTCAACAATTCATAATAGTTTTTTTTTATGTTCTATCATTTTTCCAATTTTGCATTACAATGAAAGTTTCTTACCTCCTTAACATCCTTAACTGCAACATTTTTATCTACACCACTGCACCCTTCCTTTCCTTTCCCCACCATCAGGAAATATTCCCACTAATTCACCTTTACCAACCGCCATTTTTAATTTCTATTTTTGTCTTAATTTCAATCTGTCCAAATTCCACGTTTGAATGGTGGGTTTGGAATAATCTTCAGTCATACCTCGCAGTTCATTCCACGCACATACAGCAGCTGCCATTAAGTAGCGATTTTAAATTTTTGTTAAAATTAATGACAATTATAAAACAACCTAATGACCTACATAAATGTAAGGCTAAGTCACCCCCACCCATTTACAGTAAAGTAATGAAAATAACCTAATTTCTTGTTGTAACATACCGTAAGTATGGTCAATGCTCCTGTGAAAGGTTTTGTGTTATTCTTTTCCCACATGATTTTACTGGTTTTGAGTCTGCTCACCACATACGCACACCAATTAATCTTGCTTATATCCACCCTGTTGTTCAGTCGGTAGATGGCATTAGGCTTACATTTCCCGTGTGCGTGACATTCCACCATTGTTGCCAAGAACAAAGCCAAGAAATCTAGCTTGAAGTAGTTTATGTTGGTATGAGCAGTGTTTGTGAAACGAGCAACTATATCCGTCGTTGATATGTAAGAATCACCGTATAAACTCCTCCAATCGTCTACCTCTGAACTTTCTGTATCTGCTTCCTCCAGACTATCTAAAAGGATTCCTTCTCTTGGAATACCCAACAATAAAAGGATTCCTTCTCTTGGAATACCCAACAATATGTGAACTGCTTCCTCATCAACTTTTATATTGCCACACGGCAAATCTATCTCCATGTTATCTTCGTTAAACACATCTACAACATAGTAACTAGCTTCTGCGGAATTCCATCTACCTTCAGAGCAATAGTTTACCGAATCCCATTTCTTCAACAGCATTTCGTTGCTCTAGGTTCAGTAATGTAATAGCTTTTGAAAGTGTCTTGGCGAGCATCTATTGATTATCGACGGATACTTCTTAGAATTTTGATCCCCGTTTTTATTTCTTAGGTTTTGAATTTTTCTTGTCCAATACCATCCTACATCGTTTCCTCTTACCCACTGGTACTTCCCACACACACCGATTCTTTTCCTGCTAACAATATTAACAGTTACCAAATTCACACTAAAACAAATTTTAGAAGAGTAACTATTTATTTAAGACAACATTTCGTAAAGTCTACATTTTTACTGTATACCCCAACAGATGGCAGGTTTTTTAGAGCATCCACATCCTTGGTCCCCCCATTTTAATGCATGCCAGTGTAATCCGAAAAATGTTAATTTTTTTAATCTAACTACAATTACACTATCAGACCGATTCTAGTTTCCAAGAGTTGTTTTAAAACTACACATACCTAAAATACAATCCTTTACAGCGTTGTCCTCGGTTTTGGTACCAGTCAATATGTGCTTAACGCAAGTCCCTGAGAATAATATTATTAGAAACTCTTATTTAGGGATTCACTGACAAAGAAACAAGCAGCTAAACATGTACAGACAAGTATTTAATATAATGTAATAATAGTAGCTTACGTTTAACATTTCTGCGCGTAGTTGGTCCTTCTGACGACAATAATGAAACAATTGGCATGTTTTCTTCGTCGCCCAGTTTAGTTTTACCGAACATGGTCTCTTCATCCGTGCTTTCCGCCGATTTTGTATCATGTAATGTGCGCTTTACACAAGTCCCTGTTTATATGTTAATTACCCGGTCATTCATTTTTTGTCTATCAAATATTATAAGCAACCAAATTCAGCTTTTAAAACAGATAATTTACAATAATGAACTAAAATTATATTACGTTTAACGTTCGTGCGTAAACTTGGTCCTTCCGACGACAATAATGAAATGTTTAGCACCTTCGCCTTATCAGCAGACCCTGTGTAAACATACTTAATATGTGTTATTAAAAATAAACATATGCTACATTGCATTGCATTACATTATATAACATTAGTAATTTCATATAAGATGTTATAATGTGGGAAGTAACTAACCGTAGTCTGTATGTTCATGAATGTCAATCTCTATAGGACTATCCGCTGTGTTTGTAAATCTGTTAAGTGATTTACGTGCTAATATTTCACTACTCCTTCCTGTTACCAACAATTATACAATTTTAAAATTAAATACTATTAAAAGAACATAAATACTGATTCTAATCGTATTTGTTTACGTTTCGAGTGTCTTCATTCGTTAGAGCTCCGCACATGTTAGTTCTTTCGTTTACTGTTAAATCTGTTCAAATCGCAATCATACTATATAAGTTAGAAGAGCATTCATTAGAACACGGGATGTTGAACCGTAATTGTTGATATATAACACTCATTGATTAAATCCATATAAATTTTTTGATTTTTTAGTATAAAATTCTGGAAAAATTTACTTCTAGAAATGCACTTGCTTTTTTATAGAATCTTGTGTTTGGGCAGAAATTTGTTTGTTGTTTAACAGTTTCAGGGACATCAATTCTAACGTATTATTTTGTGAGAACTTAATAACAAAATAATGAATCATTTTTTTGTACCAAAAAATTTTCATAAAAAAACCTCAAACCATACTCATCAGATAAGAAATTATACCCAAACATTCGGTTCTAGGTTTTCAGTTTATAAAACTATCTAGCCATTCTAATATGCTCATACAATGTAAAAATTAGTGAAACCACCGATGCGAAAACATTAATTCAGACATTTCGCCACTTTTTTAAACTATATTTCGCGATTTTAATTCCAATAATGTTAGGAACTTACCGATTTTGCATTTCTTTTATCGTCTTCAACAGTAACCTCCTCCGACAAGGTTACACCTCAATCTATTCTTACAGAAAGCACCGTTTACACCCCTTTAGGCCTTCGCCTTCACGTTCGTTTTCAAAGAGAAAAGATAGAAGCCCTGAATTTCTTTTTCCTCTTTTCTTTGAGAGTCTTTGAGAGAACAAAGTTTACAGACTTTTTAAATTTGTTCAAAAGAAAGACAAATATTAATTTATTAGTGATTTGACAGTTGCTTTTTTATACAAAGTTAAGTACTGACAGGTACAACTTTTCGTAAGATAAATTACCATAACACCCTCAACTGATAATAATGGTTGAGTTGTACTAAATATTATATTCTAAAATAATCCTGATCTTTAGATCATAAAGTAATTCAAGAATCAATGGTCAGAAACCCTAAGTTCTTAATTGAACTACACCCTATATATATATATATATATATATATATATATATATATATATATATATATATCCACACACATCACCCGAGGGTAGGCAAATCACACGGGTAGACATCCCCGCCACCCACTTGCATCAGTGGTGGTGGAAATCATATGAGTAAGGTTGCAGTCAAAAGTAGGAAATAAATATCTGCTTGGCAACTTGCATGCTTTTTATTTCTTTCTGTAACAATAAAAAGTTGACTAAAAAACAATTCAACTAAATAATGATGAAAAGAATATTTTACTTTTTTTCTTTTCTTTTCTTTATATTTTCTTCAGAAGATTATATAATTAAACCATCCTTAATCTTTACGAATTAAGATAAACCATGATGAATGATTTGGTTATGAATTTTGTTAACATAAATCAAAAATATTACATTAGCAAAGTTTAGCTAAACTTCATTTCAATTTCTATAACATGCATGCATGCATGCTTATAAATATTATATATGATATAACAATACCCCTACTATACTCTTTCCATAAAGCAAGGTATCATCATCATCGTCTCTCTTTATTATTAATATTTTTATTCGTTCATGATTTCTTTTTATTCTTTCTTTTTATCGCAGAGCGATTACGGGTATTGCACATTATAATTCATTTATTAATCAGCAAAATAATAAATTTTCTGACATATTTTGTTTTCTCATTACTCTTTACATATAAAGGTTTTATAAAATTTAAATATGCCAAATCATTTTTATGCATGTATGTTTATCAATATTGTAGGTTTAAAACCAAGTTGTTCCTTACAATGTATAAGTTATAAATACACAAACGTACACGTTGTTAAAGTTGCTTTAGGTTTTGTTATTTATAGTTTTTTTGTTATCATCTTAAAAACATTTAAACATTATGTTTATACATTTTTTTGATTTACTGTTTTGACAAGCTTACTTTATCAACGTTTCATGGTAAATTTTTTTCACGGTGTAAATACTAATGTGCAGGACATTAAGATTGAGTCTAACATATTTTAACACCTCTGTTGTAGTGCGCGGGTTTCACCTATAGAGCTAAGCATTAAAGCATGATATACATGTTTTCAATGCACACTTACGGTAGTGCTGACATCGACATAATATTTATACAAAAAATGTTATTTATATATTTTTTTGTTACCTTTTTCATTCAAACCACAATGAGTAAATATTTGGTTTAACACACTGAATTGCGAGAGTTTTTGTATTTGATTTTTCAAAGTACCATTAGCCGATGTACAATTCGATATTTAAACACAGGGAAACTTGTGTACCAGGGACATAAATACTAGTGGTACTTAAATTGGTTAATATCGAAAGGCAAAGGCTCTAACAGAATGGTGCGCAGTGTCGTATTGAGACAACTAGGCTAACAGCCGGCCACTTGTGTTTCGTTTCATATATGTCCAATAACAGTGAAGCTTTAGATACCTTGCTAAAGCAGTACTATATAATTTAATGGCACACATGATGTCAAAGGTTTATAATATCGTAATTAATTTGTATATATATAGGATGGAGAACGAATGTTAACCTTTGTTTATTGCGATAACCCGCTAACCAAACTGGTGGTTCACAGCAGGTCACGTCATCACTGTAAGTTAGGATTACAATGATAAACTAGTGGTCCACAATGAACGTTAAAAAATTTAAAAAAAAAATATAACAAGACTATACTCGAATTAAAGATATTAAAATGATCCATTGAATGGTGTAATTTATATAAAAAAATACATCATACAAAAAAGTTAAGACGATTTAAAAAAAGGAGTGAAATTAATTTTAAAAATAAATGAAAGGAAAATTGTTACATTAGTAGTGTAACGCGATATAAAAGTTAGGTACACTACATAATCATGGTGTAAGTGTTTGTTAAATTAGTATTAACGGGGTTTACGGCAATAAAGGTGGGTTAACAATCATTCCTTCCCCTGTATATATCTTTGTCCACTCCCATGCATGTAAATGTAAATGTAGATGTAGATGTAGATGTACCATCACGCATGGCATGGTTAAGTTGTAGATATCCAGCCATCATTGCATCCCTTTCTCTCTTAAAACATGTGAAACTATTCTAGAGTAACTTTCGGTTTTCTTCTCTAGTTTTCGTAAGAATTTAATTCTCATTTTCATCTCTTCCTTTTGCTTTATGCTTTCCACGCAAATAGTCAATGTTTTGCAACGTCGTAATTTACGTCAAAGTTGCTGTAAATATGCCTATAGTTGTCCAGTTTTGTAGTCCAATCTTCTTCATTCATGCGAATTAAGCCCACTTCCTATATATTCTTCTTCAGAACCCTGTGAACACAAAACAAACTTAAACTAAACACGTTTCACACTAATGCTCGGCCATATAAAGTCACATAAATAAATGCTATAACTATCAAATAAACACCATGTGATCATGAATTATAATGTTAATTGTTAACTGACCATCAACGTCCTCCAGCGATTTCTCAATGATGTTATTAGAGGTGGGCATAAAAACCGGGTTCGAACCCAACCCAGTGGACCCGACCCGGACCCAGGTATAGGTAGTATCCGATGGGAGGTGTACCCGGGATGGACCCGTTTAAACCCATAAGGTTGGAACCAGTTTTAGATTTTGAGTTTTTTAGCAAACTCAGCCCGAACCCGAACCCGAACCCTAGGGGCCCGGTTGAACCCGGTATTGGGGACACACACAAGAAAAGAAAAGAAGTAAAAAACTAAACCCGGTTTCGGACCTGACCCTACTCTACCCGGGTATAGCAGGTAGGGTTTTCAAGCAAGCGAAGCCAACCCGGGTTCATACCCGGTTTCGCCTCAACCCGGGTACAAAAAAACCCGGTTGGGCCGAACCCCGTTTGTACCCGGTTTCGGGTACGGCCCAAAACCCGTTTTGCCGGGGCCTGGATGTTATTACCCGGGAAGTATCATTTTGTGGTAAATAACGTTGAATATAAATTTAGGTATTATCTAACTGATAAGATATACCTAAACTAGGCAATGATAGTTAAAATGTTGTCGTACCCACTCGAGAACAATCTTAAGTTGTAACGATTTAAGAGAGTGCAGGAAGCAACAAGAAATGACTTTAAACGAGTTTTTAGGATCCTAAAAGGTAAATAAAATATACTTCAATAACTTGCAAAACAACTATATCCTCGAAGAATTAGAAAAATCATGTACGTCTTATTTTCACACACAATATGATTTTGAAGCGTGATGGTGTGAAAATATATCCCCAATTATAGAGAAGATCAATCTAGACAATAAACCAATAGTACATGACATACTTTCACGTTTACAATCACACAAAATAACTTTCGATTGGATCGCATCGAGCATTTTGATCATTTGTATCAATTGAATTAAATGAACCACTAGTTTTATTTTATTAATATATTGTCTCGTGTATTTTTATTTTATAAGCATTTTTATTAATAGTTTTCCATGTATTATTTAGAAAAGAATAGGAAAATCGGGAAAGACTCTGACGTACACCCTGCAAAGCAGGCGTGGAAAATGAAAAAATAAATAAATAAATAAACGCTAATGTGCCACTTATGAAAAATATGAGAAAAACAGGATGATTACTTGTGGTCTTGTTTTTTTTTTTTTTTTTTTTTTTTGAACGGCAAGAAAATTTTAGTAAAAGAGCAAGAGAGGGGCTAGTAAGAGACTAAAAAAGAAAAGTACACAAAAGACAACAAATAAAAAACAACAACTCCACAAATTCGGACCGTAATATCTATCTAACCATAATCAAATGGGACCCAAAGAAGAGAGTTAGCTGTTAACTTTCTCATTCTGTTCTTGATCCAAAGAGAAGCCATAATCTTAGTACTTTCAATAATACTTGCTGGAGTGGCCTTCTTTTTGTTGAAAACTCCTTTATTTCTTGCTTTCCATATACTCCAACACGCAACATAAATAACCGCTTGAACTGTTTGACGCAAGCATTCATCTCCTCGAATGGAGTTGCATAGTTCCAGCAAATCCCTGTAGTTAAACGAGTAAATACGCGGAATCTTACACCACAAGCTTAAACTTGCCCACACAATATTTGCGACGGGACAAGAGACAAAAAGATGCTCAACCGTTTCATTCGCCTCACCACATAAAGTATAAAGCTGAGACATCACCCGCAAGTTTCTTCGAGCAAATGCATCCAAGTTAGGAATTTTTTCCATTTCAGCACGCCAGTTGAAGATATTTACCTTCTTTGAAACCCAATCATTCCATGAGAATTTATAAAAATTCGATTGATTGGTCGAGTTTAGAATTAACTTTTTCACGAGCTTAGTGTTAAACACCTCATCATGCGACTCCCAAGACCACACCTTTAATAGTGGATTAACTCTATTAGTTGTTGTAGTTCAGTAACCTCCACTGTTGCTTCAATCTCTTTTTTCCATCTCCAAGACCACACCTTTAAACCACTTGAATACTGGCATACATCCATGATCATAGCCCATTTTGACTTCTCAAGGGAGAATAAGTTAGGGAATCTTTGGTATAATGGGGTGTCGCCAATCCACTTATCAAACCAAAACAATATACTATTTCCTCTACCAACTTTTCCCAATAAAAGATTACTAATATTAATATTGGCATGGACCAAGTCATCTTCAATTTAGTAAATGCTTCTCCACACACTAGGGGTAGACAGTTTGGCTGGAATTGAAGACCAAGACTTAGAGTTGATGTGAATAGCCCAAATAACTTTCGTCCACAATTTATGTTGCTCGGTTTTGAATCGCCACCAGCAGCGAGAGAGCATGGCAACATTGACCACCTTTAGTGATGCAATTCCTAACCCACCATGATCCTTAGGAGTTGTTACCCTTTCCCAATCGACCCAGCTTATCTTCTTTTTATTAGTACTTCCACCCCATAAAAAGGATCTTCTTATTTTGTCAAGAGCGTCCAGAACTGATTTTGAAGCCCTATATAATGAGAAATAATGTATCCGACGTTTCCCAATCGACCCACCATGATCCTTAGGACTTGTGGTCTTGTTAGTCTTGGATGTAATGTATCCGACATTGATAGATTAGTCTTTAATGATCACTTTTTGAAAGTAGTTTTGTCGTTTAGGAAGAAATTACCCTATAGTTAAAAAAGTAACGTAAGGAACAATAATTCTGCGATTTTTGGCCGTTCAAATTTTGATCTACGGTTATAGAATCAGAACAGTGTTCAATTGAAGGGTATTTTGACAGGTATCAACACCAACACGTGTCCGGTTTTGGTTTTCAATGGTTGGCGGTGAGGGTAAAAGAATGGAGAGAAAGAAATGGAATCGGTTGAAAAGAACGAACATCGCCGTCATCATCTTCTCCTTCAGATCCACCTGCCATGGTCGTGTGTCTAAGTTCTTCAAGCAACAAGGCACTAGCTACTCTTATAGCTTCAAACATTTTCTTTGTTTTGTGCTTGCCTGATACATTCAGAAGGAGAAAGAGGAGTGCAGTGAAAAGGGAAGTGTTTTGGAGGAGAAGGCGGTGGCCACCGCCTTCACCGAGAAGCCATCGCCGCCACCTGATAGTTGTCATCGTCGCTGGCTGACATCGACTTTTAATGGAGCTGCTTCACCGTCGTTGGATCAGGCTAAGAATGAATCTCATCTTGAAATTCTTTCTAGAAGCAGCCATTTATAGAGGTTGTCATCCTCGTCGGAGCTGTTAACATCACCGCTGCTTCATATGTCACCTTCCGCTCCACCATCATCGCTATAGAATCGCCCGGCCTTTCAAAAACCTAATCTTTATAACCTCATATTTCTTGCTATGTTCCAATCAGAACCTTGCACCGACAACTTGGAAGGGAGTCCGCTGCCGACACCATTATTAATACAGATGAAAGTTGCTTCACTTGCCTTTCACACAGCGATGTCACTATTTGGCACTCTCAAGTAAGTTTTTTATTCTTCTTCAACACATTATAATTCACTGCAATTAGTTTTAATGTTGAAATGAAGTTAAATTGGACTGTCATAAACTAAAATGTTGTTTGACTTTTAAGGCAAATGAAGATACTGGAGTATAGAGATTAGAAATTGAAACGGACTTTTAGTAGCCAACCGAGGTATGTGATTTCTTTGCAATTTTATATGTATATGATGCTTAGATCGCTTTGTTTCATGTTTAAAATATGGACCTTGTACAAATTTGTTGGAAGATTGAGAAGGATTACATCGCTTTTTTGTGCTTACATGCTGCATCTCCTCGCAAAGGATATTTCTCATTTTATAATGTTTCAATATCTAGACGATAATCCCAGGATATTTCTCAGTTTATAATGTGAAGCACTAAGTGCATAGAACCTGTTTCATTTCATAATTTTATGACTTATAAGTTTTTTGTGTCTAAATATTGTAAACCAGGTTCAATCTTTGCAAGGATGGTACCAATTTACTAATAGCTTGGGACAATCATAGTGCAAGTAACTCTTTACAATTCCATATATTATTTTATAATATTATACCAAAACTTGTAACATGATGTGCAATTTTTTTTGCCTTTGTACAGATTAAATTATTAGACTCTGAAGAAAGAAAATGTATTCTAACACTAACTAGACACATCGGAAGTGTGTGAAATCCATTAGTGCCTACCCTTCTAATAATCCTTCCAACACTGAAAATGATATCGTAAGCTCCTATTCATAATTTCTCATTAATTGTAAGTTTGATCATGTAATTTTAAAAGACCATGAATGATGCTTTTGACAAATCTTTATATGCCGTACAAAATGATCTTAAGTAAAAAAAAAAAAGAGGAGTTTCCTAAGAGTTTCCCGCCGCAACGCACGGTTGGGAAACAACTAGTTAACAAAAAAATTCTAATGACCAATGTTGTTGAGACCGGATCGGACCGGCCTGTCCGACCGATTCGACCGGGAATCGGATAGGTGGCCGAAACAGTTCGCATCGATTCGTTTTGGTGGGGTTCGACCGGTCGGTTCGTCCCGAGTCGGTGGTCGGACTGGGAACCGGACCGGTTCGAACCGGATTTTGATTTTTTTTATTTTAATGGGTAAAAACGGAGTGTTGAACCATAAAATAGTGTGTTATATATCAAAATATAGTTAAGTTTTATATATAATTATAAAATACATATATAAATTACATATA
This sequence comes from Flaveria robusta, assembly GCA_025506415.1. Classification (NCBI taxonomy): domain Eukaryota; kingdom Viridiplantae; phylum Streptophyta; class Magnoliopsida; order Asterales; family Asteraceae; genus Flaveria; species Flaveria robusta. Next base: position 16,904 of record JACCIZ010000052.1, read on the forward strand.
TTTAATTATATGTATAACTATATATATAATATACTATATATATAATTATGACGTCATCCGATTCTTAAATCCGGTCCGACCACCAAATCAGTAAAACATCCGATTTAACGTCCGATCCGGTTCTAAAACCATTACTAATGACACTAGCCTACTGGATAGAAAGGACAAAAAACTAAAAATCACAATGTCTCTCAAGTATAAAAAAAATGATGTAAGTGACAATTCTTGTAAACCCCATGGACCAAAATACAAAACCATAATTTAGTCTTGGAACGTATTCAAATACCATGTTTCATATAAACGGGTAAATAACTGAATGATACTACGACTAGTTAAAATAAGGTACATCATGCCATAGAGGTTTTACGTTCATTTGATCGGACAAAATTGTAGATTTAATGTTTTCTTTTCTTAAATAACAATTCCACATGTGAAAGCCATTACCTAGAATAAGATTATTCTATAAAGTAACATAACGTATCAAACTCTAATACTAATTGGCTTCGTTCCACGTCAACCAGCACCAAAATCAAAACCAAAAAAGGTATTATAATAACATCCATCCATCCATCGTTCATTACAATAATAAATAATGCTTGACATGACCTTCTTCAACTTTGAAGACAAGCAACCGAAAATAGAATGATTTAATTTAGAATAAATCACAAACAGAAAGTGTCGATTACTTAATACTTTTAAATATGACAAATTCTAAAATTTAAGATACACGGATGTTATTGTAAGATTTCATTTCCTTAAACGGAAGCTCTCTTATATTCTTGGTGACCGGAATATATTCTAAACCTTACTTGACGGTAGAGAGTATTTTTCGCAACTAGGAACAATAATTAAATGAATTATTTCGAAAATAACAAATATTTATCCTACAATTATTTAGAAAATAACTATGGATTTTATCCATAAATCATTGTTATACTATTTGATATGATTTTTACTTATATCTAGCAAGCAGAACCCGACAATCTGATTTTGGGTCAACATGGGCATTTTTTTTTATAGCATGTTGGACCATTTTGAGCCAAAAGTTTGTTTTGCAACTGGGTTTAATTTAGGTTGGATGGGTGGAGCCGAAATGAAAGACGGGTCAAGATGGGTGGATTAAAAGTGGTTAACGGGTGCTTCATCAAAACAAACGAACTAGTGTTCCTAGTTCCTATCGTCTCCTCTCTGATAGTTAGATTGAGTTTACACCGATCTGAGGCCGGAAACACATTATACGCCGGTGAGGTTTGATTTACTCCGCTTTTTCCTTATAGCAATCCCAATTTGTTCCCAAATTATGTATCTTTTGCTTTATTGAAATAATTTTACTGACAAATTTGGTTTCTTGTTTCCTATTTTTCGTTACAAGTAAGAACTAGGAGTCGGTCTTATTTAATTCAAGGTTTTAGAAATAAAATTGGAAATTATTGTTTGATTGAGTCGGTCTTATTTGAATTAAGTGTTTTATCATATTAATGTTACTGTTTCAATACGCTTAATGAAGTTTGTAAACGCGCACAAGCCATTAAAAACTAATATTTCCCTAATACTGAAATTTACATATCTTAATTTTTATGACATAAAGAGCCAGGGTCGGTTAGGCACACTAGTGGTTGGTGGAGAAAAAAGTCGGTACCAACTGCCAAATTCAAATATTAAAGAAAAGCCATTATATGATATGTAATAAATGGTGATTAAAAATAAGATGCTTCAATAATGAGGTAATTTAATATTGAAGTAAAGGCTTGGTGGCGTATTGTGGATCGTACACGTGGTGTGGTCAATTCATGTGGTGGCCCAGTGTTTGTCCCAAGCCAATAAGAACGGAGTTTTCATGGTTTGGACGGTTTTAAGGTTGGAATTTTGGTTAATATTATTGCATTCCATTCCATTCTAAAACCATATATAATAGTTTTTGAATGTAGCCAACTATAACTTGATGAAAATAAAAGTTAAGATGTGTCGTGTTTGTAACTTCATATCAACCTTTCCTTTTGTAAACACGAGGGAGTAATCACTTTTAGTTTTAATGACGCGTATGTATTCCTTGCCGTAAGTTAACTTAGAAATATAATATCTTCTTATTATGCGAATCAATTTTTATTATGGTTATTTTTATTATCCTAATCTTCCTACTTTAATAAAAGAGTAACTATTATGCACACATGACACCACCATAATTCACCTCACCAAAATTTTCCCGCTTCCCTCTCCTATTAATATCACATTAATTGCAAACAATAAATTAAGAAATTTATTTTTTTATCAATATTAATATTGTTTCTAAAGAAATAAATACTTATAATTAAGAAACTTTTAAAACACCAAACTTTTTTAAAAATTCTAAATATTCTAACATTGATGTTTTAGGTAAAATTTTTATAAACAAAAATTAATTAAAATTAGCAGTTATAATAAAAAAGTTTTAAAAGTTTTTATTTTTAAAATGTTTGTTTTGAAACAAAGTTTTTATTTTTTTAAAAAAATTAAAAAAAGTTTAAAAACAAAAGATTAAAAAGTTTATACATAATTTTAATCATATTTTATCTTAAAATATCGTTTCATAACTATTAAATTTTTATTATATTTAGTATTTTATTTATTCGATCCGTGTAATATACGGGTTTATTAAAACTAGTTCTTAATATAGATTGTTTAAAACATGTCCCTTTTTGTATAATAAATTTAAAAATATAATGATAAATTAAGTTGTCGTAGTAACAGATTATAAAAATGGTCGTAATTTCTATTTTCTGTCTAACGTGGCTACTTTTATGACGATGTATATGAAGAGAAATATTGTTTTTTTTTATCGTTAATATAATGCCAATTTATAAAAAGACATGGGTTTATTTTTCATGATTAAAACATGTGGTCGTATGTATGTGATATGTTCTAGAATGTGATCAAGTTTGGATCATGATTGTTTTCTGTTTTTCGCCATCTAGCTAGCTTATTGCTAGCCGTGTCTTTTATAACATAGCCTTAGTTTAAGAAAATGTTTGGATCATGTTATTTCATGTGCTACTCCGCCAATGCTATATATGTGAACTGAACAACAAAGACCATTTTAGTAGAGTTTGGATCCGTGATGTAAATTTGAAAAGCCTTTTCTCAAAACTAAATTAGTATGATGTTATAAATCGATATGAGATGGTTAATCTTTAATAAATAAAGAAAGAATAGAGAAAACTTTAAAGCATTTTTTTCCAATTACTATTCGTCATACTAAACCTAAACCTACTTGGCGATATAAATAGCCTTATATGAACACAAATAACTACCCATTATTCACTAAATTCGTATGTTACATGCCTAATCAAACGCAGTTCGTTGATTATATCCAACCCGCTACTCTAAGCTTACGCCGCTCGGATTTTAGCGTGCGGGTTGCAGCGATAGAAGTATCAATTATAATTAAACACACACGCCGTTCGATGTGTTTAATTAGATTGCATGATTTTATAACGAGAATGAATTCATAAACAAACCCAAACCGTTAATTGTTCCTTATATAAAAAATCAAAACATGTTTAGGGTTTTAAATCTTGAAGAACTTTATTAGAAAAATTAATAAATAGGCTAATTTTATTAACAATCTAATATATACCGGATTAGATCCGGGTTTAAGACCAAGAATCAAACAAACAAACCATTAAAATAAAAACATCTCATAAACGTTTCACATAAGTTCAAACCAAATCACAAAAATTAAACCCTAATGTTGAAACTAAAAGTGTCCTAGCCGGACATGACGGCTAGGTTTACCAAAACCAAAATAATTAAAACTTACAAATCAAAGAAAATAATATTCAATTCTCCAGGAATTGAAAATTAAAGCACTCTTTCTTTTCTCCTTGCTCCAGTCGTCGACCCAAAGGAATCTTCCTCCAATAGTATTTTTTTTTCTCCTTGATCGATTCTGCAGCCCCAAAGATGCCCCCTTTTTAATTTTCCAGCCCTATTTATCATCCATTCTTTCCTTCAATAGCTTCTAATTTATATAGGGTATGGATTTGAATTCTTTTATAAGGCAATAAGAATTTTCAAACTTAATGATATTTTCTTTTGAGTCCTTCTCTTTCTCTTTTTTCTTTCTTTCTTCTCCTGTAATTTCATGAATCTACAAAACCAATCAAAACATACAAAAGTAGATTTTATCCCACAAAAACTAATATTTTATAAAATAAATAAAAAATGCATGCAAGTAATGCAAAATATATGCTAAAATATACTCTAAAATTGCTATAATTAATGACTAAATATATAACTAACGAAATTTGAAAAGCCTTTTCTCAAAACTAAATTAGTATGATGTTATAAATCGATATGAGATGGTTAATCTTTAATAAATTAAGAAAGAATAGAGAAAACTTTAAAGCATTTTTTTTCAATTACTATTCGTCATACTAAGCCTAAACCTACTTGGCGATATAAATAGCCTTATATGAACACAAATAACTACCCATTATTCACTAAATTCGTATGTTACATGTCTATCAAGAAGCGATACAAATAAATAGTAGATGTGAAATTATAGTACCCTGATGAGTCATTGACATTCCGGTATGAGGAAACAGAAGAGGGTGCTCTTCAAATCTATGAGAGGACCACGAAGAGATTCAATCAATTTGGAAGCAAAACAAGGAGGCCATGTCGGTGATTAAGATCAATCTCTCAATACTCGAGTTGCAACCCGAAGAATTAATGTTAACTTTAATAAATGATAGACCATTGTATATTCAATATGTTTTTTTTAATCGACAGATTAATTAATAAATGGGTAAAAGATATGAAAATTCACTATGGAATTGAGTTATTGATTATAGTATTCCTCAATCCACACAACTAACACTTACATAACATTTTAATTATGTTTTTAACTTACAAAAAACCTTATATAAATTTTTAGGGCAATTTCATATACACCCCTCTAAACTTGGAAATTTACATATTTTTTCAAATCATGTTTGAAGAGCAATGTATATTATGCATTGAAAATTTTTGTTTTCGGAAAATATATAATTTTACAAATATATCATACATCTAATTCTCCTGAATTTTTAGCATCAATGAGCAAAGAGAAAAAAAATTTCTTTTTAAAAAACAATGATGTCAATCGTAAAAAAGATTGGTGTCATTCGGAATTTACTTATTATATATTAGTCTTGAAACCGGGAAAAGAATAATGTCAGTTGACCCATCCACAAAATGTAATTTTGCCCTTGCGAGTTATTCATAATCTCTTTTTTGCCATATACACAAAACCATATTTAAGTCGAATGAACAATGAGTCAACTAACATTTATTACATAAATATTTTAATGTTTCTAAATGACGATTCCCGTTGTCTTGATGCCACCATTTTATTTTCGAGGCATACCCAGATATAAAACTCTTTGGCTTTCGGAGGCGCTAGCTCGGTTCCCGTGAAATGCTACCAACCAATATAAATTTTAGCCCTACTTTTAAACTAAATAGTTTTATTGAAAATAGATAACCAAAGCACCAGTGGTCTAGTGGTAGAATAGTACCCTGCCACGGTACCGGGTTCGATTCCCGGCTGGTGCATCTTTTAAACTAAGTTTTATTGCGGATTGCATTTCTAAGAATTTTAATATCCGTTTATTCTACTAATTCTTTACTTCACATCAGCTTATTTATACTCCTGTGCTAGGTATGAAATCTATATCTCTCAATCGTGTATTCTTGTTCAATTGTATCATTACTTTCACAGATTTGATTAATAGTTTAGCGTTTTTACGCATGTTTGATTTACTGCATTAAATTATATTAAAGGAAAAAGAATTGGTTTTATGCATTTCTTCACAGAAATTCAAGTAACATCACTTTCCTTACTATTATTATTACAATATTCCTTCTTATTATGTTATATTTATAAAAATAAAAAATGACGTACCAAATGGTTAACTTATCCCCCACTTTAGGGTCAAGGGTAGAGTTGCTTTCCACAAATCAACAAAGCTTTCTTGGTATTGTAAGTATTATCCGAGTCCTATTTCATAGGATAAAAGAAACCAAACAACAATAAAAGCTTTTTAGGCTTAAGAGTCTTATTCCAAAGGGTTAAAAAAACCAAACAATAATATAATTTCTATAGGCTTATAAGTATGACAGTGAAGTTTATAACAAATCACCGGTTCTTCTATTTATCGACATCATTAATTAACCCATTTAACCCACCAAAATAGTCAAACGAGCGTCAATACAAGCTCTACATACATTCACATTTTTAGCTTGTCATATACACTTTTACCTTGTTATTATGACACTTGTCAATATATAATGTAATATATACATGCCATGCTTTGATATACGTTATATCAACTTAAAACCATAATTTCCTTTAAACTTAACTATAACCTTTAACTATAAACATTATATATAGTTCTCAACATATTTTTGGATTTTAAATGAATAGCTTCCTTTATAATATTTATAGATATATATATATATTGAGGATTATATGTATATGTCTAAATGATCTAAAGAAAAATGATACCAGAGGCTAAAACATAGTATTATCAAACACCATCATAACATATATAGGCATGGCCATAATCAAATCCTTTATCACATACAAAACCATGATACAGTATGGTCCAAATTACACACTACAACAATAAAATCTTAACAAAAGTACTCCCTGGAATATATGTTATTTGCACTTAAACAAATATATTAAAAAAAACATTATTGAAGGTGGTATTTCTTTGCTAACATAATTTTGAATGAACACAACATAATTTACACACAAGTAGCCTGCGCCTCATAAAGTAACCTTTGACTATCAATGAAACTCATATATTACATATGATCGGAGTAATGAAAATGGTTCCCGAGTTAAAAACCACTGAGTCGACTCAACTCCAATATGCATCCTGCCATGGAACAAAAGTCCATTCATGAGTCATATATAACATATAAGATATATGCAATCAAGCCAGTGATTTTTATTATTTGAAATTAAATTTTTTTAGGATATTATATGACCAACCTCAGTAGTTAATCTTAAGCAACTTATTCCAGCGTCTAACACAATTTCATCATCATTCTCAATCTCTGCATCAGTGAATGTGAGGGCCTTTTGTAACTTTCTTGGGGAGAAAACTTCAACCTCTATCATATACGATGCACTAACCGGCCTGTGGTCTGAAAACTTAAGTTCGGACCTTCTGTAGCTCAATTGCCTAATTCCTTTCCCAAACGAAAGTATACGGTCACACCTGAACTCAAACTAACATCCATCAGACCATTTTCAAAACAATTTTTCATTACATGGATTTTATGCGCTCAGTAGTAATATATATACCATGCTGGAGTTCGTCTTCCCGCTTTAGGATCCTCACCGCAATATTTTTCTGAATTTTTCTCGTATTTGTAAGTTGGTGGGAAATCTAAAACGCCTTCTGACCATCCATCAAATGCACGCCCTTTTCTTAGCTCTCGAACAAGCTGCAAAAAGTCCAATAGATCAAATCAATTCAGCTAGCATTAACACGCAGGTCAATCCATTTGGATAATGAAAATTACTTTTTTTAGCTGGATTGGAGGTGCAAGGATGGGTATTTGAGGTGAAGAAAAACAAAAGAACAAACGGGCTAATTTGCATCATGAACCAGCTATCTAGAATAGTTGTATTTTGGATCAGGTAATGGTCAATTGATGAATAGGTGAGATAAGGATCCACTAATTAGTGTAACTGATCCAATCCCAATCCGACTTATTGACGGGATTAATGGCATAACGTACATGTAACAACTCATATTTGCTTAACCAACTTTGAAATAACTCGTTTACAATGGAAAATGGATCAGTAGATATTAGATAAAGCATGCAAAGAAACTAAAACTTGTACTGAACAAGATAATTAATTTAATATCAAAGGACAGATTTAAGCAGTAATACCAACTTACTTGATCACACTGTAACAACGTCGACCAATCATTCTTGGAAATTAGGTCGCGCGTTTTCTCATATGACAAATTGATACGGTAATTTAGGTCGCCCAACCAAATTATTCTCCTAGAAACATAGAAAAGGAATTTGTAAGTTGAGCTTCAAATGACATAAAAGCCAATTGTTTTGACAAAAACCAACCATTAGAATAATAACAAGCTAAAGCAGTATTCTTTTAAACTATGATGTTCTTATCCAAGACTACTACAGTACTACATAGGATCTACATAGCCAAAAGGTTTTAGTAAGCTCGTCCAAGTGCTTTACCACAATATAGAAAATCAACTCAGACACTAATACTCATTTTAGTAACTAGATTTCATTTTATATACCGATAACGGACGAGTTATCAACTTTATGTCGGTTTTATGCTGATTTTTCTATTAGTTGCCAACATAGCATCTTATTTGTCATTTTTGTGTATACGTATACTTCACGTGGCATCTAATGTAACAATTTCATATTATTTTAAACATAATTTATAAGAGAAATATCATTTTACAAACATAAAAATAAACTTACATTTACATATTTTCACATAGGCATTTTTTGCATATGTGATAGTGATAAGAATCCGAGAATGGGAATGGGTCATAACGGGTCGGGGCAGACCTATCTGCTGCTACATGGAGGGAAATTGGATGGAGGGAATACTTTAAAGTGTGGAGGTGAGGGGTAGTGGTTCACGAAATCAGGAGGTAGTGAAGACCAGGCCATTACTGTTCCCTCCTTACCTTTAGTTTAATTATTTCATTTTCGGCATTTGTAGTTGAAGTCTAGATTCTCAAAAGTGTTGATTTCTCTTGTATTTAGAGACTTTGCCCATCTCGAATAGGGCCTTTATTTATGTTAATCAAGCTGACTGTTTTGTTAATTCTCGATTCCTATCATTTGGTTCCATTGCCAGGAAAATCGAAGAAGCAAAGAGGATGCAGACCCAGAACAAGCTAGTGAGTAGCAGCACTCTGCCTGACCCTATCGCTGCACAATTGGCGGTCATTGCTGATAAACTTGAATCCATGGAATCCAAAGGAGAACATAGCCTTCCTGAGACGTCAAGCGTCATTCCTAGAGAAACCCAGAAGCGATCAAAACCCTGATGAATACTTGTGTAGTATCAAGCAGATCGGAACACTTCACGACTACCGCAGGAATTTGCATGTCGATCACCTAGGGCTTTTAATTGGCCTGATAACTGCTTATTAAGTGTGGTTTTGTTTATAAAAATGAGGTTCATAAACCTTGTAATTGGACTATTGGAGATCACCCTTCTCGAACAGGGCCCTATCTGTACTGTTTTAGTTGAAGTTAATCAAGCCGATTTTGGGTTCTATCATTTGGTTCCATTGCCAGGAAAACATCAACATGGCACCTTTAACTCGCAGCAACCCAGAAGGTTCTTCTTCAATCCCTGATGCGATTGCAGCCCAACTAGCAGTTACAGCTTCCAAACTAGAGTCCATGGAATCACTGCAAGCAGATGTTGCAGCCCTCAAGACTCGAGCGACGTCCAGAGACAAAGGGAGTGGCGGTCCTGGCAGAATGGAGGATGGGGAGATTTCCTGGATCAACAGCAGGGAAGGACATCTTGGTTTTGGGGCGGTGAGATCGGCTATTGCGGGGCGAATGTTTTAGGTATGGTGCCAAGTACGGACCAGGCCACAAGTGCAAGACAGGGGCCTTCAAACTGGTCGAACTCACTGCTGATATGGAGGAACAACACAAGGAAGATGGGCCCAAAGATTTAGCTGAGATCAGCCTCCATGCATTTTTTGGTCAGTCAACAACAACCACTATGAAGTTAAAAGGAATACTTGAATTAGTAGAGGTTCTAGTCCTAATTGACAGCAGGTTGACACACAACTTCATCTCAGATAAGTTGGTGAATGAATTAAAGATCACCGTGCAGTTTATTACTCCATTCGGAGTTCAGATTGGGAATGTCGATGTTATTCGATGCAATCGTGTTTGTAGAAATCTTAAGCCTCAACTCGGTGATCTCAAGGTGATTCAAGATTTATATCCATTTGTTTTGGGAGGGGCTGATGTGGTTTTAGGTATCAAGTAAACTAGCAGCACATGTCCCTCGCATTTTCCATTGATGGTAGGGAGTACAAGTTGCAAGGATTACCATTAGATGACCAACAAGCAGCTACCTTTCGACATCTCACTATTGAGTCCTTCGAATTGCACACTGCTGGTCCGGGGGCTCCATTTTCTGGTACCAGACTTGAGGACAAGTGGGTTCTTTGGGCATGCTGCATTGATAAGAATCCGAGAATGGGAATGGGTCATAACGGGTCGGGCCACGGGTCGGGGCAGACCTATCTGCTGCTACAAGGTGGGAAATTGGATGGAGGGAAAACTTTGAAGTGTGGAGGTGAGGGGTAGTGATCCACGAAATCAGGAGATAGTGAAGAGTGAAGACCAGGCCATAACCGTTCCCTCCTTATCTTTAGTTTTAAGTATTTTTATTTTAGGCATTTGTAGTTTAAGTCTAGATTATCAGAAGTGTTGATTTCCCTTGTATTTGGAGACTTTGCCCATCTCGAATAGGGCCTTTATTTCTGTTAATCAAGCTGACTGTTTTGTTAATTCTCGGTTCCTATCAGATAGCTGATGCGGCAGCTAACATGGCATCAACAAATGCCACATATACAACTTACAAATAAAACATGTTAAAATGAGGTTGGTTGCTAAAATTGGTAACAAATTTTAAGTTGGTTTGTATTTATTATGCTTAATTACTAAAATCACAAAAATGTAAGTTTGTATCTATTTCATGTAGTTCGCCCATTTAAGATTGATAAGTTGATATAACTACAGACCTTGTTAGTTGTTACTAGTGAATTGTATTGAAAATTCGTGCTTGCACCATGCAACCATCAATCTTACCTGTGAGAACAGATAAAAAGGAAATATAAAGATAGATCATACTTACTCATGATTCTCTATCTTCTTGGGGAGACTAGAATTTGAAATTGTGTTGAAACGTGTCCTTTTATGTATTTCATGAACATCCGCATTTCTTTTAATTGCATCAGCATCCCTTTCACCAGAAGTTAGGTGACTACAAATGAAACAGAAGAGTGTTTGATATATTGACATGCTCACCGATATAGACCCCTGAAATAGTAAAAATCTGTTGCTTACATCAAAGAATAAAAATGTTTAGTAAAACTGCATGTAATTCCAAACTTTACCTTGTTACCAATGTACCCCATTACACCAACACCAACAGCAGACACATGTACATTTTGGATATGTTTCCTCAGTTGTCTACGCACCCAAATAGTGATACATATGCCAACCATTTGCTTGCTTACTATTCTAACATATGGGGGTCTCCTTTTACGGTACATGGTCGCATCAAGGTTCAGATCAGCAAGAAAAGCTTCCTCGGGTATGACGCGATTGTCCACATTTATGTAGGACTTAAAAGAAGCATAGGTTCTAAAAGATTTAGAAGCTTTAAATGATTTAACAGTTTTCAAAGGGCTTGGTCTCTCTGGTACCGATACACACTGAGCCAGTAGATCCAATGGTGGCTCAGGCCAGCTCAACCCTATCCTTTCGGTCCCACTAAGTATTCTTGTTAACTTTTTACTATTACTTGAAACTAAATCTTCTATATTTTCTTTCACTGTATCTTCAGAATCTTGAATTAAAAATCGATTTACTCTGTCTAGTGTTTTTTGAGAAGAATAACGCCTCTCTGAGTCCCCTACATCTTGCATACTCACAAGTGTACTCAAATCATCATTTAGCTCTGCTGGACCATCCATGAGGTCATCAAAATTGGATTCATCATTGAATGGGTGTATTTCCTCCCCACCCTCACTATCAGTTTCCAGCACCACCTCATCTTCTATATCTGGTGCATCATCAGATGGTTTAAACCGTGATGGAGAAGGGGGGTTACTGTAGCATTTGAATTTGTTTTCAGGTTGAATTTTATTGAGGGTCCCACGAATTATGTTTTCCCATATTGGGACTGGACGATTATCTTCAGCTCCAAAGATATTTCCAGCATTTAAAGGTATGATCTCCTGAAAACTGTATGGGAATCATAGGCAACTACTGTTAAGCTGACTTTTTGCACATATACAATCAATAAAAGAAGTTATATTCATGAGTAAGAATGAATTATAGATGTGAGCATAATCTGGAAAGACTTACCCAATCACATATATGTCAGCAGGATTATCAACATCAAGCCAGTCTGTAATATCTAAGTCTTCTGGTGGCAGTTTCCCTCCAACATTCCAAGTATTAACAGATACTCTAGAAATAAAACAAAAGAAATCAAGCAAAAATACGAAGTATCAGATCAATCTGTTTGATGTTAATTATTGGTAGTCAAATACAGTAGGAATAATTTATGAAACATGTCTGAGAGGGAAGGCCAGCATACTTGAGTTCTTTTGCATCAATGTACTGTGCTCTAAATGTCTCTGACTTTCTTCTTCTTGACCTAGGAAAAGCTCCTGAAGACCAAAGACAAATAATTGAGGTTTGAATCTAGAATATAATCATTCTTAAAGTTATGGTTCAATGAGATCCTAATCTAGAGAACCTATTGCTTCTTTTCTTTGAAGCATTAAGCCAATTAAAAGTTCAAAGTCTGATATCAAGAAGCCATAAAATAGTACCATAAAAATTTCCTTTTATTCTTCTGTTGTCATTTTAATAACCCATTTGGAAATGATTTAAAATCATGAATACTTCTTGATGATTTGAAGACCATTTTGAGTGTGCATACACCTTTTAGTCCAAGGATATAGGCCCAATATGGAAGCATTCTTTGAAGATAAAGAAGATCAAAATAAAACATGACGTATGCATGAATCTTGGAGTCAATTAATATGTGCTTAGTTTGGCAGCATTTTTTAAAAATAACCAAAGCACATTTTCTCTTGAATAACAATTTAAAGCATCTAAACACCAACAAAAGGTTCAGGGAAAGCCACAAAAAGTTATTGCATCTAAATGTTGATCTACTTAAAAGACAAAAACAAGATGCATCTGGCACGACTTGATGACAGTAACTGTATCTTGGTCTTTAAAAGCAAAACCGAAAAGGACAAACAGCCAGTTTTTACCATTGGGATCACTCTGGAAATCATCTCCTTGTTTATCATCCTTGAACCGTGATTCTTTTGGCCAGTCACAAGACTCTTCTGTGGAAATAAAATCATAGAAATCACTTTAAAACAAGGTAATGCAAGACACGTCAACCATGGAACAAGTATATATCAAAATACTATATTCAACGACCCACTAAACTTCAGAGAGTTAACCTTATCCTTAGCTGCTCTTGACTTATCCTTAGTTTGGTATATATCAATTACTACTTATGTAATCCTAATTAATTCCCACAATTAGCCCATTGGTTTGGCAACTAGAAGTTTTGGTGGGCACATATCAATTAGTTTTTCATACATAACTCCAAAATTACTTCTTCACTGGCCACTGATTGGTCAATACGCGTGAACTGTATTTGAGAAATCTCAATCTGGTATATATCTTATTCACACAGAATCTGAAGTTAGCAGTAGCAGGAAATTTAGCATAAGGATTCAGAGATCTAAAACTGACTCAATTTGCGGAGAAAGTATATGAGCAAAGCAAATGAAGCGGCGATTAAACCTGACCTTCGGCGTCGGTACCGTAAGTAGTATCATCGTCCTCCGAATCGGCGTTGTATTCTGAATTCCTGGAAGAACGATTGAGCCACTTCCTTATCACGATTCTCGGCCACAACAGCTGCAAGCAATCAGGAATACTGTTAACAACACACACGACCATCAACGAATGAAGTTGTACAAGGCAATGGTTCATTCATTGAGGCGATGGTTGTGGTGTGTATAAGGTCTAATCAAGTCAAGTAGAAGCAAATGTACCTCAGAGCTTTGAGTCCTTGAGCGAGGATGAGAATGAAGGTGTTGGTGTTGGTGTTGGTGTTTCTGATTCATCACACTTGAATTTGAGGCAACCAAAAATGGAAAAAGGGTTAATAACTTAATATTGGAAATGGAGATATGATATGATGGGCGCATCAACTGCCTTACTATTCATTCAGGCAGATGAAGCAATTTCTTCATTTCATTTATTTATATATATAATTGTTGTCAACCACTCATTCAATCTTGACTTTCTACCCTCTTTTAAACTCATTTAGTTGCTTTCTTAATTAAATATTATACAGCATAAAATGAGCTTACATCAATAATTATCGCTTATATTATTTGTGTAACTAATAATTATATTTGCTGTTACATTATAGAATATTAATAATTATATTAGTTTGTTAAAGAAACTCATTATTACACATTTCAAAATAATAACTAAAGTAAACAAACGTATCTAATAACATTATATGCAGCTAGGTTTGAAAGTGGAATTAAGAGAAAATTTTGCTCTATCTAATAAGATAGATAGACCGGTCTCAATAAGCTAGATATCTACCTCCAGCAACTAAATTCTATTCTAACGTAATAATAACTAAAATACAGATATAAATATGTGTAGAGATCGAGAGAGGGGAACGATAATACATAACAAAAAAATATGTAAACATATTAAAATGTGACCCTGCATTCCTCGAAAGTCTCTCTAGCCCTACTAGAACTGCTAATAACATATTATTACAAAACGTAAATTCGTGTGTCCTCACCATTACTAGCCTTTATTATTTAACTTAAAACTAAATTATTTTACAAAAACAACATTTTAGTTCTATCATTTAAACATCAACATTATATAAAGGGAAAAGCTACATGGATAAATTACATTTTTTTCACAACCAACAAATTTTATTTATTTTTTTATAAACACTTAAGTAAAAATTTAACCTAGGGATGGTAGATGGATAAATTATATAAGAAGATGGCATGTACATGAATGAATTTTGATGTATGATGGCGGGGGTTGATCGAGACCATTTTTCTTGTATGCCCCCACATAGCACCCGGCCAGTATAGATTCGCCACCCCACCATGTTCTTCCTTTGCCGTCATCAACAAAAATTCATGCGCCCGCACATGTATCATGTATGTGTGCAAACAAAATGGATAACTAATTATATATATGTGGAATAAATTTATCATATTATTCTTCATTTCTTTTTTCCATCATTACTTCTATTAATTTAGTGTTTATACAAACTATATATTAAGCACGCGTATTATGAACTTCGTTATTGACGCTGTAACGGTGACATTAACGTGATTAAATACATAAAACAAACGTATCAAGTTGAGACAATTATACTTTAGATATCGAAGCACAGATAAAAGATAATATTATGTCTTCAACGTTACGGCGTAAAAACGACTTAACATTGAAACGACAAACGTTTAAAAGTTATTAACCAAGAAAATAAAATAACTTAAGAGAAACAAGATAAGTAATTGAAAAGAAAACAATATAAAAATAAAAAAAACAATCAAAGAAAAAAACCAAAAATTAAAATAATAATAATAATAATAATAATAATAATAATTGGCATAGGGCTAGAACATAGGTAAAGGGACTCAGAGCATTCACAACTTGTTCTTCTAAATTTATGTGAATGTATTTATTTTATTATATGGTATGGTTATAAGTGGCTAAAACTTTAACCAAAGTCGCTAGCATGCACCCAGATAAAAAGGTTGATGATTTCCCATTAGCCACCGAAATTAATAATTGACGAATCTATGTATATACAGGTAGGCAGATTCATTGCATAGGAACAATATTAACTTGGAGTACGTCAATTAATTTCAGTTAGTATATTATGACTAAAGATTTAGAAAGTTGAAAGATGTTAGTATTATGGAATGAAGTATATATATGCTCGCGGGTGATGTTGTCATAAATCCCTATACTAATAAATAAAAATAAATCCGTACACTTGTCAGCATTCTAGGCTATCTAATAATTGGTTTTCCCGCTTCTTTCTCCTCTTAATTATGAATGCTATAATAATTATTTATTAATTAATAACTATCCATAATTAAAATTTTAAATATGTTAACTTCAAATTTTCAACTATGTAATACATGGATTTATTCAATCCGTCTAATACATAATATTTAAGTAATAACTTTTTATATTATTAACCATGTAACAGTAAATTTATTTACCCCGTGTATTACACGGGATTGTAACCTAGTAATAAATGTATAATAAAGAAAAAAGGAGTTAGGCGAGCAGCAATTAGTCCTAGGGCTGTCCAAACTGCTCGACGCTCGAGGATCGCTCGACGATCGATCGGAAAATGCTCGTTTGAATTCTGCTCGGTTGTAAACGAGCAGATCGGCTCGGATCGGCTTATAAACGAGCAGAGCGGCTCGGATCGGCTTATAAACGAGCAGAGCACGAGCAAAGGTCCGCTCGCTCGACGCTCGCTCGATTTTGCTCGAATTAATATATATATATATATAGGGTAAGGAACTGTTGTTAACCCACCTTTATTACGATAACCCGTTAACACTGATGTAACAAACACTTACACCATTATTATGTAGTGTAACTAACTTTACACCGCGTTACACCACTGATTTAACAATTTTCCCTTCATTTTTTAAAAAGTTTCACCTTTTTTTTAAAACCGTCTTAACTTTTTTGTATGATGTTATTTTTTTATATAAATTACACCATTAAATAGATCATTTTAATATCTTTAATTCAAGTATAGTCTTGCTATATATTTTTTTAAAAAAATTTAACGTTAATTGTAGACCACTAGTTTATCACTGTAACTCTAACTTACAGTGATGACGTGGCCTGCTGTGGACCACTAGTTTGGTTAATGGGTTATCGCAATAAACATGGATTAACATTCATTCTCTATTCTATATAATGTAATATATAATAAATAATAAATAATATATAATATATAATATATAATATATTTTTAAATTGTTAAAATTACATTTTTGCCTTAATATAATATGCATTATATTTTAATAATTATTACCCTAATTCAAAAACCCATTATCTCCATACCTAAAGTTTCATCGATCCACTCCACCAATCACCACAATCCACACTTCAAACCCATTATCCATAGACCACAGCCGCCAGCATCCCTGCTTCCCTGCGTTGCTGCGCCCTCCACAACCCCACCGGCGACACCACAACAACACTCACGATTCCCTGCTTCCTTGCTTCCCCCACAACCCCATCGACCTACACTAATATAGACCTCCAGTCGACGACCGGAGATCGGTGACCGGCGACCGCCGACAACTCCAGTCCCCCACAACCCCGTCGCCCGTCATTCAAGCTTTTAAGTTCATAAGGTTAGTTTTCTAGGTTAGTTTTTTTGTTTATTTGTCTATATTAGATTCAAACCCTAAGTATTTAGTTTCTATGCTAAATTTGTTATAAAACTGAGCGTAACCGAGCGAAACCGAGCTGCTCGGTTAAATTCGATCCGAGCACAAGCATGAACTTTCTGCTAGCTTTTACAAATTCGATCCGATCCGAGCGCTCGATTTTAAATCCGAGCGAATTCGAGCATACCTCCGCTCGGATAGGATTGGCTCGTGAACAACCCTAGTTAGTCCAGATAAATTAATTAAATATAGGTCATCGGAACACAATGCAGTGCGGAGATGAAAGGAGTTATTTAACCAGTAAAACATGCATCTTCCATTGACATACCTAATCTTGGTCTATCCTGAATAACTGAACTGTTTTCCAGACAAATTAATTAAATATAGGTTTTCATGAGGTTGGTGTATTAGCCATCCTGTTTATTAACTTTTTTTTAAATCTTTTTATTAACACTTAAAAATAATTCATTCAAGTATAGTAACAGGTTAAATTTGTTTACTAAAAAATCATAATCACCTGCATATAATTGCCTTGTTAATTAATATATTATTACCTAATGCTCTTAATTGAATATGTGTTTGGGTTGAGGTTGGGTCTAATCGTAAAAATCATTAGAGTTAAACTAGCATAACTCCTCTTGTGTGATCTAGAGTTCGAGTCTCGACTAAAACTGATAAATGTAGTTTAGTTGTGATTTAGTTAAGAGCAAAGTAACATTCCTTGTCTAAATAATTTATTAAATATGTGTCTTTTTATCGTTACATGTTTCATGCACATTTTTAGCATCATGATATGCATACCTAATAAAACATAAAAATTTGAATATAAATCTAAGTTACGGCCAAATTAAAGATTAAAACTATATTTTACACGTGTGTTAACTTTTTAGTGTCTTTTTACGAATTTGAATTTGCACACACACACATATATATATAATATAATTTTGTATATATGCATAATATTATTCGTAGAATAAAAATAATTATTTAATTTGTTTTTAACTTTATTTTCAAAAGTTTGCAAAAGTTTTTGTAATTTATATTGGTTTGCAAATAAACTCTACCATATATAGGGCTTGGTCTTGATCTTGGCTTTGTTTTTACAGTGCACACGGCTATAATTAAGTTTATGATGGTTTAACATGTACTAATTACAATGGCCTTAAAACAAGTTTTGCTCATCTCATTAGAGAAGTACAGCTGTAATTTTGTTAGCTAAGCCTATTTTAAAAGCTCGTGACGGACTTAAAGTCAACTTGTTTCTAAACGAACCAAACCAGCTTAGCTTGATTTGCAATCTACGCGTATCTTAAAAAAATTATTTTTTTTTGTTTTAAGCCATCTTTATGATCAGCTTGTGAAGTTGTGATATAAAGGTTACATATTATGTAGAGCCACCATTACAGTCAACCATCGTAAGTTTGTGGACTTAGGCTTGTATTTTTTTCTTTTCCTTTTGATGAATATTTTTCATACAGGTACCTGTATATTATGAAATACTAATTTTTAACTTTCTTTTTAAATCTAACTTTATAAATAGATAAAAGTCATAAAACCATAACATTAGCTGAAACTACACTTCTAACAAGTATATTTTTTTAAAACATATTTTTATAATTTTTTAATTTTTTTTATAAGAAAAGTAAAAATTGTTTTGATCAAAGTTAATGATTGTTCACCAAAATAAAAAATTAAATTTGTAAACTTAGATCACAGTTAATTGCCAAGAAAGCAAAAATGTAATTAATTATTGTTCACTTTCCACGCATTAAATAAACAAAAGTAAAAGCACTTCATAACATAAATTCCCTTTTTTTTTGTGTGGACAACATTAAAATTCCACTGCAAAAGCTTTGATGGGTTCTATGGGTTATGGCCACGATACTTCCAAACAAACCAATTGAGCTTCACTTAACTTGTGTTTTACCCTTAAAAGAAATGAATGTAGCTTAAAAATGTATATATTTATAAGTTTATATATAATTCATGAACACATAACTGTAGTATATATAGTTATTATGCAATACGTTTTTTTTACCTTAGGTTGTATTTTTACATATTTGTGAATACTTAATTCATTAAAATATACAACCATTCATTTATATGATAGAATATATTAAAAACAAGTGTATTAGACTAGAGCAAGAGAAAGTCGATTCTCAAATCCTGTGGTTAGAGAATTTTTTGACAAGATTTTACGGATCATATAGATATAAAAAATGGCACTAGACCAATATAGAAATTATGTTATTTTTTATTTTAGTTTAGTTTGCATGATGGTGAAGGTACCCTTCCTGATTATTAGGTTTGGCAAGAGAAAAGTTAAGCTTATGTTATGTCAAACTATTTGAAATTATTTTTAGAGCCAGTGCGACAGTATTTTGTGAAGTTTCCATAAGACTCAAGTGGTATACGTGACATTATTTTGCGAATCTAGCCTTTAAAAGTGCTTATATGTAATCAACTAGGTTAGTGCCCCGTGTATTACACGGATTGAATAAATAAAATATTAAATAATTAATAATAAAAATTTATGAATTATAAAATTATGTTTGAAGATAAAATATGATTATATGAATATCTACTTTAAGTAAATAAACAATAATATACTTTTCTTAAACTTTTATTTTTTAAAAAAATATAGGTTTTAAACATTTTAACTAAAGAAAAATGAATTTATTTTAAAAAGAGTTTGTTGTATTCTATATTTTATAAAATTTTATTTTTAAAAAGTGTGTTTTTAATAAAAATAGATTTTAATTTATTAAATTATATAATTTTTAATATGAAAATAGTATGATTAATATTATTAGTAGTCATTAATAATAATAAGAATAATAATAATAATAATAATAATAATAAGAATAATAATAATAATAATAATAATAATAATAATAAATGAGAAAGTTAATATGATAAAACTTACAATTGTGTCAAGTCTTATTTTAAATTTTACTTGTTATAGATAGATAGATAGATATGCTAGAAACCTATAATTAAACAGATTATAAGTTAGTAATAAACACAAACAGTTATAGTACGATAATTTAAAATAAGATATGATTAAAATTATATATACGTAATAGTTCAAGAAATAAAACAATTATACTATTTTTTTAACTCTCTTATCTAAATAGTTTTATTTTTAAACATAGTTTTAAGATTTTTTTTATAAAATAATTATTGTTTATAAAAATCTTGTTAATTAAAAATTCGGGTTTCTTATTATTCTGGTTGTTTTAATAAATCTGCTTTTAAAAATTTCATATTTTTTTATAATTTTTTTTAAAGAAGGACTGATTTAAAATATTTTATTTAAAAAAGATTTAGTTTTTTAGAAAATTTTATAGTATATATAAATTTTATTTTTTATAATTTCTATTTTAATAAAAAGATGTGATTTTTAATTTTCTTAATGAATTTTTTTTTTAAAACATAGCTTGATTTAAAAAAATATAGATGATAGAAAAATATTACAATTAATAAAATTGACTTTTATTAAGAGAGAGAAATTAGTGTGATTATTAAATTACCATAATATTTTTTTGGAGTGAAAATGAAATGAGAATGTTTAGAATAATGACAAGTGTCAAAAAGGTGGTTTAAAAGAATGACAAGTGGCAAAAAAACCTTATTTTATTAGAGTTTGTAGATATAGATGATATCATTTGAAGAAGTACACGTAAGCCTTTGCTTCAAATAAAAAATAAAGAAAACGAGAAATAAAAACGTACGTGCGGTGACTGTGAAATACCAATGCTCTAGAAGTTTCAAAACTGCACAAAAAAATAGAAGGAAAACACTCCAAATATGTAACTTTTTTCCTAAGGGGCAAACAAATTTTATTTAAACCAGCAAGGAGCTAGAAAAATACAACATGACTAAAACAGAAAAAACATTAAAATCTCATCAAATACACCAATCCAAAGAGTCTAACTCTTCGGTATAGGGAGGATGAATTCTTTTTGTAAGGGCAGAATTTTAAGACAATTGTAAATATAAACAAATGTTGGAGGGTTGATTTTAACAATGGAAGAAAATGGAAGGGGTATTAGTGCCATATTGATACAGTTAGGGATGGCATGAGGATATGATTTTGTATATAAAAGTGGTCCTCTAGTTTTTCTACCGGCTCCCGCTAACTGTTAGTAATTTTATTCTAATTTACTTTATTAATTGCATATATGTAATTTGTAAATCTTTAACTTTCAAGAAAAATAAAATTACTTTATCATCATGATGCTTCTTGACGACTCTTAATTGGGCACCTAGATTCCAAGAATATATTGTTCCTCCGGCCAATTCACAAAATCAAACCCTAAATATTATCCATAGAAACAGCAACAATGGCGACTAAAGGAAGACCAAGTGATCCGCTTCTCAACTACATTTCAGATTATTATAGACTTTATAAAATACAAAGATAACAGATGTTATAGAAATAATATTTCTAAAGCCGTATCACATAAGATACATTTTCATTACAAACATAAAAACAACAAAAAAATAGTTACCCACGTACCGTTTATGTCTATTTCAACTTTTAGTTGTTCTTATAATTTTTATATATATAGAGAGAGGGAGTTAAACAAATAAATTAGTATAATATGGCCACGTAAATATATAAGCTATAAAATTATACAAATTCTTCAATCACACCCAACTATATTTGTATTGCCAGTTTAATTCCAGTAATCATTCTTCCGAATCGATGTTATAAAGTTACTTTTTTTGTTTTCCTACTTAAAAATCTAGGTATGAACAAAGTATGGTTCCACAATTACACAAGATTGATGTGTGTTTTTTTAAAATAGCTTGCTTAAACACGCTTAATCCTACTTTTAAATCACATCTTATATTCGCGTAAGACTTAAACTCCCAATCAATTAAAAAAAAAAAAATAGATTTCCTACATACTTTGGTATGATTGGTCACAAGCCTTTTGGCTGTATGTGTGATTGTTAGTCATACGGATTAAACAATTTATATATGTAATTAGGTAAACAAATATCACAAGTAGGTTTCAAAGCATACACTTTGAATGATGAAGACAACCAAAACTCGTTTCTTTAAACACAGTATCCAACGACGTAGACAAGCAAATACATATATGTGTAACCATGTAATTTGCATGTGCGTGTGTGGTGAGGGGTTGGGGTTCAGACGAAGGACGAACATAGATACATACCTCTTGCCTTGCATGTTTTCTTGATGACGATATGATCCTCAAGTACTTGTGTGAATTTGTCTCTGAAAGTTTAAGAAAAACACACCTAGCCTAGCCAGCTAGCTTTTATAGTAGTTGTGTTGTTGAAGATGAAAGCAAGCTAGCAAAAGGCGAAAAATAGGTTCGGTCCGAGTGATGTGGATGTAGATATTGGTTGGCTGGGGTGAGCTATATATTGATTTCTGGTCACTTATTTTTCAAGGCCTACAATTTTTTAATTTTCTTATTTAATTATGACTGACTTCTATACATATTATTTACTATTTTATACTTCAACCCCTTTTCTATAAAGGCCACCTGGTATTTACACACAATTATTATATTTAACAAGAGCATCTCCCTTAGAATAATAAATTTTTTTAAATATTAATCTCTTCAATAACTAGAAATAGTCAACAACGGTTTTTCATTTTCACAAACATCTTCTCTATGTCTTATAAATCAACTTTACATCTCGGTAAAAAGGATTGCACAAAGCTATATCACTTGTTGAAGTTTATAAAGAAAAGATATGACTTAAAATTGTTAAACTGTGAGCAAATGCCTCGATTGAGTACCCTTATCACCATTATCTGATATTCAACGGTCAGGAAGAGTTAAACTCGTGTCCCTAGCTAGAACGCATTTTTCCCTAGCTAAATATTATGCATTTTATTATCATATTAAGGTGTTGTTTGGTAACATTTTAATAATTATTAAAAGATTATCTTTAATGGTTCATAGCCTTTAATGATTAAAATGTAATACCTTAAGCATTCAAACTAATTAATGTTATTTCTTAATCATTAAAACTATAAACTATTAAAAGATAGAATTTTAATTACCATAAAAAACTACCAAACAACCCTTCAAGTATTTCTAGAGTTAAACCGATAAGACAGATAGTTTCGTAAAAATGCAAATGATTTTTTTTTTTTTTTTTTTTTTGTGGAAAATGATGTTTAAATGTTCGGTGTTCAATTGACCATTCGAATTCCTTTATATCATGGCTAAACCATTGTAATGATTATACACAATTACTTATTACTAGTGGTAGTTATCAGATATATTAATGAGAAAAAATCAATAGAAACCCCGTCATTAAGCACTAAATTAGCTATCGTTGATTGCTCAACTTACCTCCTTTGTATAAGTTGCTACTAAAGACTAGACACTGTTGATCAGCTACTACCAATGAATCAAATTGTTGTTGATTTCGGTTACCATTGACGATCAGTAGCACTGCTGGTAGTTAGTTCATACTCAAGGTCAATTTTATATAACTTTTCATCAATAAAGTAAATCCAAACCAACTTCCAATGCTACTTTGATAAGGCAACCTTAAGTTTTTATAGTTTTTCTTACAACAACCTCGAGTTACTACGTACTCATGATTAGTAGCAAATTTACTATAGATCAGCTCCACTTCTGTTAAAGGCTCTGCTCCTTAGACCATATCGAATCTAGAGGTTTCGCATCTTATAATTAACCTTAGAGATTTCTTAATTAGTATCCATATCACACACATGTTAACTCATGACAGTGAGTATTATCATTTGGTACTTACCTAATTCAACTATATTAAAATCACATAATAAGACAAATCCTCAAATCAGTGACAATTAAGTGAACGAATATACAAGCTTGATGTTTTATCGGTCTTAGTAAAACCAAACTTGCCGATTACCTTTTCAACATAAAGAATGCTATTGTGATAACTGATAAGTATTGAAACTTGCTCAAATTAACTCTAAAAAACTTTTTTTGAGTCTTTGACATGTGAGCCTTCAAAATTAACTTTTGCCCTTTTCCCAACACTTAACTGAAAGTTATAATATCAGATTGTTTTGCTAACCGAATCTTTTGAGATTTGTGCATATAGATTTATAAGATACGAAAAATAATTTCATAAATTAAGAAAACAATATTAATGCTAGCACACATCATTTTTATAGGCATCCTTTTTCATTGGCGCCCTTGTTATTTTATTCATCACCCAACCTATTTTCTAAATATCTCGTCCTTCCAATAGTATACCTTAAGTAGATCCAACTACTAATTAAAATATTTTATACAAACATATGTATTCAATTAGTTAATATTAATACTAAAATGTTTTGTAGTATATCATAACCAATTAATGTATTTAGACATAGTTAAATGTGCTCCACCAAATTTAATCGCTCGAATGGGGTGTGATAAGTTTGATTATCACGTTATTATAGAGTAATTGTTGACATTCGTAAGCAAACCATGTGACACATCAATCGAAGACCACATGACTAAGTGCTTATATCTTTCGCCTTCAATTCTATAATAATATATATTAACATACAAAAAGATGTATGTACACCTTATTGCATTATGTATCTTCTTGTTGCTAAGCTTTCATGTATGTCAAGGCCTCATACAATGACCATTTATACATAAATTATCCGATTTGCCTTCCTAATTTACGGTGTTATATAACACAGTCGAGCTCATCCATATAAACCGATTCTGATTTGGGATCTCTAAATGTACAGGTTAATTTGTGTTACACCCTAATTAGTTTATCAATGGGACGCCCTTACAAACCAACAAAATAAAAGTTAATCAATATCCTTTTGAAAGATATTGTTAGAAAAATCAGTGAATTTGGGTGTATTTTCACAAAGTATAAATGTATATTTTTCTTAAAATTTGAACAAATATATTTATATTATACCTTTGGTTAATATAAATACTATTTTTTAGGTTTATTATCTTTGTTGTAAGGATTTTAACGCGAACCAAACCTGACCAAATCAGATATAAGATGAATGAGATGACGATACTCAAAATTGACTCTTGAACTAATGAAAGCTAAGAAAAAAGAGTTGAAAAGATAGGAATAGCATCCTTTATATATATAGGGAAGGGAACAAATGTTAACAATGCTTTATTGTGATAACCGTGTTAACTTTATCAAGATCAAGCAAAATAATTAATTTTTTTTGTTGTAATAGCATCATTAGACATATATAATGTTATGTTCTTTTATATATATGTGTAAATTCTCAAGTGTAAAAAAGTTATGAAAGGTGAGATGTAAGTTACACTTACACCTCTAAATATTTGTCAGGTGTAAGTAACATATATTTTTCATATCTTTTTTACACTTATGAATTTACACATATACATAAAAGAACATAACGTTATATATGTGTAGTATGTTATTCGAACAAAAAAATAATGATTTGATTGATTTTGATGAAGTTAGCACGGTTATCGCAATAAAAGAGGGTTAACATTCTACTCGCACTCTATATATATATAGCCCTCTCTCATTATTTCTTAGAACCTTAAACCAATGGACTAGCGAACTCACATACGCACACACACTTGTGGGTTAATATGGCGCGCTTTGCCTGCTCGTATTGTCGCGAGCCACTTAAGTGTCGCCTTAGTACTTTTGAAGGCTAGATCATTGTAAGGGTGTGCAAATGCTAGTTTGGTTTGGTTTCCACATATTCACACATCACCAAAACCGATAACCAAAGTTAAGTTTTATAAAGATCTACCGCCGAAACTGATAACTGAAATTCAGTTCAATTATTCGGTTAATAGACTAGTTTTCAATTCGATTTCGCTTTATAACCAAAAACCTAACTTTGACTAAAATCAACATAGTGAGGTGAGACAACCAACTTTTTGTTTGAATTTTTCAACCAAATGGGCCGAAAAAAATCCAAGATAGAAAGTTTCTGTAGTTGAAAACTTGAACCAACAAGACCTTTGACTTTGTTAACATAGGTTCAACCAAAGCTTTCCTTTGGCTAGCTATATGGGATTGTAGAAACACCACCATCATCATAATAGTTATTATGAGCATTTAAACAATTTAGATATAACTAATAGCTATGCATGAAATCTTATATGCCATATGACATCCCTAATCTTTCATTTATAATCTTTCTCATAATATTAATACAATCATAAAAGTTATTAGGAATCTTTGTTGGTATAACTAGAATTGTTCACGAGCCGAACCAAGTCGAGCCAGGGTAAACTCGAACTCGGCTCGGTTCAGTTTTAAAACCAAGCTGAAATTATGGGCTCGAGCTCGGCTCGGTTTTAATTTAAGCTGGCTTGGCTCGGTTTGTTTGGCTCGGTTTGTTTTGACTCGGTTTTATTTCATAAACAAAATTAAAAAAATCAAATGCAAAATAAATTCAACATACTACATAATTTATAACCAATTTATATCAAGTTTCACAAAATATAAATTAATTTAAAGAAACTAAATTCAACTTCAATAAAATATAAATAACTTTATCATTATCTAAATCGAATGAACTAAAAGCATTTGAAAAATTCATTATAGTATACAAAAATATAAAAACATCACATGAAATTATCTGATACAAACATTATAGTTTAATATTTTGACATAAAAATAGCTATATATAATATTTTTAACAAATGAGCAAATGCAATGATATATGTTATATACATAAAAATAATATATATTGCATGTAAAATAATCCGAGCCGTATCAAGCCGAGCTTACAAACGAGCTAAACCAAGCCGGCTTGGCTCGTCACGAACCGAGCCGAGTTTAGCTCGTTTTCATACCGAGCCGGCTCGGTTCGGTTCAGTTTAAAACCGAGCCATTTCGAGTGAGCTTTTTTCGAGCTTTTTCCGAGCGAGCTCCGAGCCGCGAGCTATATGGACGGCACTAGGTATAACTAATAGTGCTCACCATCTATTATATTTGTATAACTAATAGTACTCACTCTCTTTCCTTAATATATCTTAGAACTTTAAACTAGTGGACTCGCGAACTTATATACGCGTACACACTTGTGGGTGCAATATGACTCCCTTCGCATGCTCGTATATATACTTGTAATCTTGAAGCGGACGGAGGCCCACAAATTCTCAAAATAATGTTCCAAATAGAGCAACATGTATTATATTTATAATGGCCCATCGCAAAAGAAAAGACCCTAGAGATACACAAGAAATGGAGGTACACAAGCTAAAATACATGAAAATATGAATTGTTTAGTTCGCTTTTGGTTAATTCGGTTAACTAAGGCACAAAATTGAAATTGAGTTTTGGTTAATTTGGTTTGGTAAGTTTTCGGTTAATTTCGGTTCGGATTCATCGGTTAATAATTTGGTTATTGCTCACCCCTGGTCTGTTGGGATGAGTGGCTCTGGTCTATATAGTGCAACATTGGTTTAGGTGGACGAATTATCTTTCCTCTAGTCAAATGATCTTTTAGTGAAATTCCGTTCTGGTGGATGATGTTTATTTCCTCTAGTGCATGAGCTAGGGAGAGGATCTCTCCTTGGTCAGGTTATCATCCTCTAGTTGAACAAAGGATGCAAAATTTGACTACTGATGGATTCCACTAATGTCATGATATCCATCGGTCAGATGATCATCCTCTAGTGTCGACTAAAGGGTTCATCCTCTAATTAGTTGTTTCCACTTCTCTGATTTGTTGATCCATTAGTCAGCTGTTTGACATAAAAACACTTCATAGATTAGTTGCTTGAGTTGAAACAAAAGTAGTTTCTTGTTAAAAGTATTCAAACCTTGTTAAAGGTCTTTAAACCAAATTAAATGCAATGATGACGTTCTATGTCATTTATTTTTTTCATCTCATTTTCAATATAAATACCAAGGCTTCCATAGTGTTAAAACACACAAGCAACAATTGTAAACAACTATAGAGCACACATCATTTCCAATATTTTGTTCTTTATTCTTTCTACATTATTTGAAGGTATTCTTTTAGGTTTTTGGATCATTCCTGATAACAACAACTGCTTAGGTTGTTGTACTCTAGGAAACAAATGAGTTCTCTTAGGAATCTTACAATTTGTTTTAAGGGACCTATATATAACATTACTCTACTAAGAACTTTTATGTTTTGTTTATGTTCATGTATAATTTACGGCTTTCCTTTCAGTAGATGTGTAAAACACGACTTAATTACGACCTTCATTTTAGTTCAAAGACAAAGATGGACACAACAATGAGTGGTTGACCAGACTAGTAAATATGTGGCGTGAAGTGTAATGATGTCTACATAAATAGTGGTTTGTTCAGGTACATCGCATCCACTAAACGCTAAAAGCCTAAATATGCTTCACATATGAAGGCTTAAACTAACATACCTATGCTGCAATACTCATCTTTGAAAATTACATCTGAATTCTTGAAAGTATATATCTATCTCTATTCATGTAAGAGATTGTTGGAAAAATATAAAAAATGAGTTTTACTCATTAAGTGAACAAATGATCTTTTTCCCTGAATATAGTCGGACATAAATCTATTTCCTTACTCTAATAAAAAGGTATATAGGAGGGGCACATGTCAACACCATATTCCTTCTGAACAATTTTTTCCGCTTCTCTCTCCTATTTAATAATCACATTAATTACTAATAATATTATTTATTTTTTAGATTAAAATAGTTTTTAATAAATTAAATAAAAGATATTTTTACTAATGTTATTTCTAAGGAAATAATTATTCATAAAATTAGAAAACTTTTTGAACATCAAACTTTTAAAAAAATACAAAATTTTATATTTGGTGTTTTAAAAGTAAAATTTTTATAAACAAAAAATAATTATTGAGAGTTATAACAAAAATTTTAAGTATGATATTTTTTAAAATGTTTGTTTTGAAATAAAATTTTAATTTTATTTATTATAAGAAATATTTCAATCATATCTTATTTTAGAATATCAATTTATAATTAATAAATTTTTTTTATTTAATATTTTTTATTCAACCAGTGTAATACACGGGTTACTAAATGTAGTACTATATATATATAAGGATGACAAAAGAATAATATTGATATTTTACTCAAATTTAAAATACTAACACAAATTATTACGCATAGGATACAAATGTTCTAGACAATAATTCTTATTTTTTTCCCCATCTAATAAACAAATTTTAATTAATATATTATTAAAATATTATTAATACAATATTTAACAATACGAGATTGTTGATATTACTGTATTAAATATTATCTTTTTTGTAATACTTTAAATTAATATTTACTATTAATACTTTTTTAACTTAACAACAACAACAACAACAATTTAATGGTAACGTACTTATTCGTTTTAGTTGATATCCACAACCTATCAAATAGTATATTTTTGGTAATAGTATCATGATAACATAATAACGAATCGATATAACATGTGCAGATGCCAACAAAAAATCCAAGTGCCTAATATCATTAAACTCATCAAAAACAAGATAAGCCCAAAAACTATAGTTGAAAAGTTACCATATAATTTTCAAAATCAAAT
Source organism: Flaveria robusta (assembly GCA_025506415.1). Classification (NCBI taxonomy): domain Eukaryota; kingdom Viridiplantae; phylum Streptophyta; class Magnoliopsida; order Asterales; family Asteraceae; genus Flaveria; species Flaveria robusta. Next base: position 46,736 of record JACCIZ010000052.1, read on the forward strand.
CACGGCGAATCGTTGGTCTAATTCGTTAGTATACATAAATGATATCATTATATTTATTTCTTTCCATGTTGTGTTCTATCATGAGAGAGTTTCACAATGAACCAAACCATATCTAAAATAAAGTTAAGACAAATGAAATATCGATGCTCAATGTTGTGTCTGAACTTTGCAAAACTATGAAAATCGATAATAAAAGTTGTGGAACTTGTCCAACATAGATGGGATGACCAAAGTATGAGTGGTATATAAGTAGAAGCATGTTAACGTATTTGTTTACTTATGATCCACATGCGGGAAGCCCTATAAGGTGCTTTGCACCATAATATGCATTTGCACTTGCAAAGAGTGTGCATGTGAGGTGGGTGATGGGCGTAATGTGGCTTTTTGATGACGTAATTTATACTTTACACACTCGAATCATTATAGTCACTAGAGAGTCGCCTTTGTTCTTTTGAAGGCCGATGCAAAGTTGCTACCGATGACGTCACCCAAGTTGCTACTGAGTTCCAACTTGCTAATGATGATATCGACACCTGGGTCAGTTCCATAATTGCTACCAAGGTTAGAAGTTACTATTGCTTTGAGGTGTTTAAATTCTAAGATCTGAGTTTTTAGATTTTCTAAAATTTCGAATAGAGGATTTTAGTATCCATATCCAAATCCAAATCCAAAATTTTATAAATTTGGATTTCAGATATCCGAAGATATCCGAAATTTTTTCATTCAGATTTGGATTTTTAAATGGATATCTTAATTCTATAAATATATGTATTATTTAAAATGTTTATAGTAATTAATGATATTTATTAAAAATTCTTTTGGATATCTGTATTTTCTGAAAAAATATCCTAAAAATCTAAATTTTTTTTATTATTTTATTTATTATTTAAAAGTTTAATAAAGATATTTTCGATTATTCAGATATCAAAAATATTCAAAAAATTTTAAAACAATATCCAAGTTCGAGTCCGAATCCGAAAATATTTTTGGATATTTAATGTCAAATATATCGGGGTTCAAAATTTTGGATATTTGGATGTTTTTACACATCACTACTACGGTTGGGTTTGCTATAGATGCTTTAATATCAAAGTATCTACCAATAATGTCACGTGGTTTGTAATGATGACCAAAGTTACTAACGATGACATCATCACCCAGTTTAGTACAGAAGTTGCCACGACGACCAAAGTTGATATCGAGGAAATCATTTGGGTTTCTATCGATGACTACTGACATTATCACATTGGATGGTACCAAAGTTTCTACTAGTGGCTCCCACTACTCAGTTACAATTGATTACAACCTATAATGTACGTAGTTAGAGCTGAAATAGATAAATTGTTTTTATTTCAGCAATTAAACGTAATATAATGCAATGAAGAAGCTTGTTGACATTTATATTTCCGTTTTAATTCTTGAAGAAGATATTTCGACTTAATTTTATTACAAAATCTAAGGTGAACTTTAGTGGCAAAAATACAAAATTTACTTTTGTTTCTCTTTAAACACAAAATCTTTTTTCTTTTCTAATCTTGTTCTTCAAAGGTAAGTTTTGGTGATAGTCTTTCTCGGCACTACACACTACTTCAGATATTATACCCTGGGAAACAAACTATTTTTATTTCAATACACGAAATCTATTTTGAGGGACCCCGTTTTAAACACGAATCCTGATCCACAATCACATGTTTTCAATAATTTTATTCTTCTTATTATATTTTTATGTTGTTTCGATTATAAAATTACTTTAATTTACCGTTTTCCCTATATATTATCTACTAGCTATAATAACACGTGTATTATACGGATTGAATAAATAAAATGTTAAATATAATGAATATTTATTAATTATGAAGCAATATTTTAAAATAAGATACTATTTAAATTACGTATAATTAAGAACTATAAGTAATAAAAAAATGGTATCAATTTTTGTAAACTTTTTTCCCAAAAAAATTTAAACATTTTGTTTCAAAACAATCTATATTAAAAAATATCATTTTTAACAAGTTTCTTATTATAACTCGCAATTTTAATTATTTTTTGTTTATAAAAGATTTAACATCAATTTAAAATATTTCATATTTTTAAAAAAGTTTTATGTATTAGAAAAATGTATTATTTTATAAAAATTTATTTCTTTAGAAATAACATTAATTAAAAAATCTCTTTCCTGAGTTATTAAAAAACTATTTTTAATCTAAAGAATAGTTAAATACTATTATTAGTAATTAAAATAATTATTTAATAAGAAAGAGAAGCGGGAAAATTTTGGTGAAAATGAATGTGGTGATGTCGCGTGTCCAATCTAGATACTCTTTTATTATAATAGAAAGATTGATATTCTTTATAGAAGTATTTTATATTATTTTCCGAATGACGTATGTTACCACGTTTTGAAACTTAACCATTAAACTGTGTTTGTTAAGAAACTAGTAGCATTACCTTCCGACTTTACTTTCTCCACTAACATAGCATTTGATACATACATACATATATATCACCTCTTTTATTGGACTTCTTGCCAGTAAAGCGTGAGATCTATTAGCACAAGACGCTATATATAATTAAGAACATCTATAACATAGAATTTAATTGGTCAAGAATTGAATTGTGTGGGATTGAATTTGCAAGGGGTAACTAAGTGTAAATGTTTTACAGGATTGGAGGGAAAGTCAGGGAATTAAAACCCTAAGAAAATCAGTAGCTTCATTTGATGGGAGTGTTCGACTAACGCGAGTGACAACGATCGTTGGTGATGGTTCGTTCAAGGGTGTTGTTTCAAACGAAATCCCTAAGGGCATGATTATTAATCTTGGGTAATGTTTATTAAAGCCTGATGAATGAAATAACGAATTGAAATTTTTAGTTTATTGTTGCTGATAGCTACTTCACGAGCGAGGTGAGTTTATAACAATGATATTTAATAAAGTTGTTGAATTTTTATTTTCCTTGTTTTCCTTTATGCCTTTAAAGATACTAAGCATCCCATGCATGTTCCCATTTTTCTATATCTCTCTAGCTGTATGGAACGACGGACTAACGGTCATGAGTCTTATCTACCCCTCTTCATATATAACGCTAATTTGTTTGCTATAACTATTACTTCATTAACTTAATTGTTGAAGGTTAAATGTTTCAAATTTATAATAGTTTCTGTTGGCGTCGGCATGTGAAGGAAAATAAATAATTAACAATAATAATAAAGTAAAGATTGCATCAACACGGTATGTATGTGGGATTACCAAATGGTATGGAGTGGAGACATCATATCATATCAAATGATAAGGACCATCTCAAGAATATGATACACTTAGCTCGTACATGTTTGGTACTTCATTAGCTGGCAAAAAATGACACAGCCACAATTATAATTAGGAATTGTCGGTCGTTTCATGCAAGCAACCAATTAAAATAAATGTTCCATGATGTGTCTCCTTTACGTAGCAATAATTTGGTTTATTTAAAATCCGACAACAGAAATCTAATAGCGCAAATATTCTACGCTCGTCCAGAAGCATCTACATGTAAAACTATGAATTTTATATACAACTATATATTATGACAATCATAATGTTAGACTATATTATAATAGTTATAATTAAGTGTGTGTATAAATTATTTAAACTTAACATTTTGATCTATAAAACATTCTTATTTTCATGTTTGTAACTTGATCTTGTGAAGCTTTGTACTGATCAATCATATGCACAACATGATATAAAGTACAGGTATGATATTGGTACATCTAGACCTCACTAAAAGAAACTTCTTGATCAAAATAATAAGAGCCATATTGAATTGTTTGTAATGATCAACAAGATATCAAGTTAGTCTATTTGTCTTCTTACACCGTCTGCATTAGCCGATATTGTTTGCATTACGTGGGGCCGTATTGGACAATACTGGTCGTTTTGGTCTGAAATTTTCTCTTTTTCATTTTTTGATTTTGAATTTCTTGTTTTTTAATATTTTACGATTTATATTATATTATTATTAGTTTATAGACTCGTGTATTACACGAGATATATAACAGAATCTCATATTAGCAAAATTATACAAAGTTCTTATTTATAAAGTATGTTTATTGCGTAGAAAAACAAAAAAAAGGATTATGTTGTAAAGTTGTAAACAATTATAAGTAAGATGACTTAAATGTCAAAAAAGTTAATGTTCAATATGTGACAATGTTTGATATTACGTTTGAGGGCTTTTTGTATGATTTTTCTTTAGCCAATAAAGTTTGTATACATATATTGGTTATGTGAATTTATATTATGCTTACTTTATTCTTATATGTTTGTCATGGTGGTATCTACTTGATGTAATAGCCAATATTAATATGTTGAATTTTAAATAATGCTATATTTATGAACTCATAAACTTTATAATGAGTTCTAAATGTTTTGTTTTTATAAACACACATCGTAGGTGTCAAGTGAATGAAGTGAACAGAGATTACAGGCTAGCATATGAGAAATAAAGTTTTAGAGTGCTACTAAAGATTTGGATGTTAGTATATTAAAATTATGTAATATGACAGATGTATAATACGTATGATGTATAATTATAGTTAGACTTCCGTTGTGTATTCCCTGAGTACTATGTGTTTTACATATCCGTTGCGTAACACTCTCCAAGGTGAATCCTGGCTGGCGGGCATTACACACCGACAAATATTTATGAATAGTTTCTTGTGTAAGTGTAATTTACTAACTTACATATGTCTAAACTTTTTACACTTACAAATTATATATGATGGGTTAACGTGAATTAATGCAATAACATAGGGTTAACATTCGTTCTAACTTTACACACACTCACGTGTATATATATGTGTGTATGTATTTTTTCTATGAACAAAGTTGCCGACTGGGGAAACTTGAAAATGAAGACTTCATAGTATTATTTATTTTGTTATTAGAATATACATACATACACACAACATAAACGTCATAATTAAATCTTCATGAGTAAGATTTATGAAAATTTCACATTAACCCACAAACTTTATTTCAATGACAAATTAACCCTTATGAAAATAAATGGGTTATGAGTCATGCATGTGATTTTCGAAAATAGAAACTCAAATTTTTTTAATAAACATACAATCTAAATGAGTATAATTTATAAGTAAAATATAGTACCCACATAAAACCAGTATCTGTAAATTATTCTTATAAGTTTTTAAAGGGGTCTAATCATTATCATAAACCACAAATTGAAATAGAATAGAGAAAAATTTATCTCATAGATAATAAATCCGAATCCTATAAAATTTATACAAAGATTAATAGTACAAATGTTAATTTTGACTAGTACACTTGTAACAATTTAGGAATTTAAATTAAAAGCATTGCATCAAAATCAACTAAAAATTCCAATCAAATATCGAGTGATTATATAGACTCATCCACTTGATTGATTTGAAAATCTTTAATTGATTCTATTAATTGCATTTTTTGCAGGTTTAAAATTAAAAAAAAAAACATTAAAGAAAACCAAAATAAACGTTTAAAGAAAACCAAAAAAAAACAATTGATTCTATTAAATCCCAGACTTCACATTTGTTATGGATAATGGCTGACTGCGCATGAAGGTTTCTTTTAAGTACCCCAATCATATTGCATTCTTCAAAGACATGTATTCTCAAGAAACTTATACCTAAAACTCATATAATCCGGTAGTGCCGAACAAAGAACAAAAGAGTTTGGAAGAAAAATTAATTTTAGGTGATTCATAAAGAAAAATAATGAAGACGTACGAATTATAAAGTGATACAAAGATTGCTATTAAATTCCTTTATTACTCTCTCATATCTCACATCAACCTCTCGCCACCTTGACCATCGTCACCCAGCTTGCTTTAACCCTGTTGTTTTGATTTATGAAAAAAGAAGTGTTCAGATCTGAAACTTGTGTGCTATGGTGGTGTTTCTCTCGTCCCATTTCTATAGCATTGCTCCCTTCAAACTTTTGGTTGATTCACATCATTTAACCCTTCGATTTAGGTTGTTTTTCAGTCTTAAATAATTTGTAGCTAAGAAACATTGTCTCGCAACTTCTAAAATGTTTTTTTTTGGGGGGGGGGGGGGGGGTGCTCACCATTATTCTTTTTTATTGAATATGCTAGATTTGAGCAAATAAATCAAGGATGTACAGGATTTTAGGAAATAAAACAAAGGATGTGTTTAATTTGAAATACAATATGTTAGTTTTTTCTTATTTGTCTTGAAATGAGTAAATTTTTGGTGTAGCACATCAATATGCTAGATTTTGCTATGTGTTGGGTTCTATACCATAATAATATGTTGGATTTTTTGTTTTCCCTTTTTTTGTGTTTATTAAACAATATGCTGGATTTTGTGTTTTTTTAAATGTACTTGATGTCTTGAACTAATTGTTACAATATAAAAATATGTTAGATTTTAATATAACATAATGATATACTACATTATTTGTTACAACATAAAAACATGTTTTAATGTAAAACAACATTAAACGTGTTGTTTTAGCCTACCACAACAAAGAAAGTGTTGTTTTAAATAAAAACAGCACAAACGTGTTATTATAACACAAAGTTTAAATCTAGAACATTTTAATACAGCACAAAACATGTTAATTTAATATAAAACATCATAGTTTACCATAAAACAATACAACAACACAAAATATGTTCTTTTACGGTTGTGTTAGTATAAATGTGTTGATTTAACGTAAAACAACAATGTTGTATCCTAATACAACATAAAACGCGTTGTTTTAATGCAAAACAACACAAAAAATGTTTTAACGCAAAAGAACATGAAAACAATTGTTAAAGTTAAGTGTGAAACAATTAACTTTCTATTAAAGAAGTTCTCATGCTATAAAATAATAATAATTAAGTGTGAAACAATTGTTAAAGTTAAGTTTGCAAAGTTGAATATTGTCATGGTGCACTTCACTTCGCCATGTTTTAGTATTTTACTCCCTTTTTTCTATTCCAAGTGGATTAACAGCTTTGCATCAAATTGTTTTTTTTTAATCAATCTCTTATTGATATAGTGATAATAGATTGAATATAATGACCTAGTTTAATCAATTTTATGGTGATCATGTATTGTTTTTTTTATTTATAATAACCCAATTAACAACCTAGGCCATTCATTCTTTGTTTTCTTGAACTTCAACGGTTGGTGTTCTTTCCGATTCTAGAACATGAAGAGCCCTTTTTTTTTTTAAATTGGAAAATCAGAAAATAGAACTGTAGAAGTAAGGCTGCCTCTAAGTTATGGTCAACTTTAACCAACATGGAAGATTCTATTCGGATTTCTCTACCTACTGATTGTTATTTTGACACTTGATTGAATAATGATGTTGATCACCACCTGTTTGTTAGTTGCATCAAGGCCTGTGGATGAACTTGGAGAATGATGAATACCAGGTAGCTATAAAAATTATAGTCGAATTCAGAGAAAGAAAAAGATGCGAAGAAAGATTGAAAAGCATGTTATGATTATGACAGGTAGGATTTTGATGGAGGGATTGAGATAAAATAAGATTAACATAGTGAAACTTAATTGTTTTTAATTATGCACGCCCGTTACGGCATGTTAATGGGCATAAATTAGACCAAAAGGTAAACACAACACGACCGTTAAACGGAAAAAATAAAAGCACATACGCATGTTGCGGTATCTTAATTGAGAATTTAGAACAAAACGTAAAACGAAAAGATTTATAAAAGATGAAAAGTATATGATACCAAGTTGAAAGTGAAATAAGTTTTAGAATTAAATGTAAAACATAAAAACTATTAGGGTTAGAACTAAAAAATTAAATAAAAAAAATAAACAAAGTAAGGTACAAAAAAAAAACATGAAGTACAAATCATAATGCATAACTAAATTGCAAATTAGTAATATATATAATGTATAATGACATGATATATGAAATCATAAAGAAACCGGGTTAATAACAAGGGTAAGATTATTGTAAAAAAAGTATTAAATTTAAAAAAGTCTAAGAAGGATTGTGTGCTTGGTGCGTGTCCTTCTATTGTTTTTAAAATGATGAAAATTTGATCATTGTGTTTAATATGTTATGTTAGTGTTTAGGAATGAGGGGTGTAATGCAATGAATTATATGAGCTTAAAAACGTAAAAAAAATTATTATTTTTTTATAAAATGATACTATACTCGTTTAAAAATAAAAAACGCTTGTTTTAATGGTGTAATTTATATAAAAAATGAGGTTGTATACAGTGGCGGATCTTGAACTTTCTCGTAGGGGGGCGGGGGCGAAATCAATTTTTTTTAGGGGGGGCGAACTTGATATTTATATAAAAATTTACACTACCTGACCAAAAATTTACACTACCGGACTAAAATTTAACACTACGGGCGAAAAAAAACAGGGGGGGCGGCGGCCCCCCCGGCCCCTATGAGGATCCACCTATGGTTGTATATAAAAGTTATAAACATATTAAAGAAATAAAGGATCTTAAAAAAAGTTAACAAAAGTGTTTATGCTTAAAATATTTTTCTAACAATTTATTTTCTATAATTTGATCTCAACCACTAATAAAAAATATTAATAGTTGAAACTAATTTTTATGTTTTTTAGATTTAAACTTTTTTTATTTCAACTTTTCCTAAATAATTAATAGCATATGCATATAAGGGAGTGCAGTGGATGGCGTTAGCAATCCTTAATAAATACCCGATGACATGATAGATTAGTATTTGCAGCCCTCCCTCGCTAACTACTACGTTTATTTATATTAAACTAAACGTCAATCCCTTTCTTTGACAAATACTTTCATGATCTGTATATATGTAATTAAGACTTTTATATACAAATAAGAAATTATCCTTTATATATTTATCACAAAATGTAATAAAATTTCTTTTCAAGTTCAACTCCCATGCTACCTATCTCGTTTGTTCTCTTGTTGCATATCTTTCCATGATTTCACACCTACGTTAAACGCTTAAACCCGAAGATAGAAAGATCCCCTCTGGTTACTTTGTGTAATTTCATCTCCTTTTAAAGTCTACAAGTTCAACTTACAAATTGTTCAAGTAGAACATATGCGCACATGTATACACTGGGCCAGCCCCGAGAATCCTCAAAAAGTTTTGAGCCCTATACGAGTAGAAAAGATGAGCGCTTATAATATAAAGTCAATAACCCATATGTAAAAAAATCTATATTACCACAATAATTGTTATATCAATAAACAAAAGTATTGGATAAATAGTAATTGACTAAACTAATTAAAATGTTAGTGGGAGTTTCAACAAGTCAAAATAATTAAATTGTTATTGAATATACACAAGATACATATAGACAAATATTATAAACAATGAAGTTTTATGTTTTTAAGTTTTTTTACTAATTTATCTCATCTATATTTTTCTCGGTTGTTTATTTGTATTATGAGAGTCTTTCAAACGAATAAAGTTATTCTAAATTGTGATATTTATGAAAATTGTAATACCTCAATTTTTGTTAATTATATCTGAACTAGTATTAAGCTTCACGCGTTGTAGGGGCGCAAAATCATGTCAAATAGCACCTATTTCACACCACTATTAGGGACCACCAACACTGAAAAAGTTAGTATTAATAAAGAAATAAAAATGAAAAAAACTAAAACCAAACAGAATGTAGAGTAAAAACGTAGAAGGACACGTGAAACGCAAAACATAAAAACAATAACCAAGTCGATATAAGAACCTCGTGTTGTATGTGTTGCGTGAGAAAGCATAGGTTCTCTATTGGGGAAGAAAGGGGATGTTTTGTGTGTGTGTGAGAGAGAGAGAGAGAGAGAGAGGATGTGTGTTTTTTTTTTAGTTGGTGAGAGTTTTTGAATGTTGTGGTCAAACCAATAGATTTAATACCTATTAAAACTAATATATGGGATGTGAAATGATCTCTAAAAATCAAGGAAGATGGTCAAAGAAGATGCTAAAACAACTTTATAGCCGAAAAGCGAAGCAATGGCTGGAACCAGTTTTGAATCCAATTAGTTTGGTTTGGGAAAAGAACCGGTATGAGCCCTAGAACATTAAACCGACTAGTAACCGCCTTCCTTTTTTTTTTTTTTTTTTTTTTTTTTTGACTTCTAAATGTCGTGGACCTGGAGGACGTCGGACCGTGTCTATTCGGCCCATAGAGGATACAAAATTCTACAGAAAAAGCCCATCCAATATTTAAACTCTTTAGCAAGCCCATTGAAACCACCACCATAATCCCAAGATAAAGCAGACAAACTCATTTCATTTCAATTGCAATCTCAATCTGCATCTGCGGAACAATCTCATATGATACACTGAACATGTCTCTCCTTCTTCATCATCATCATCCTCCATGCTATAAGTCCTTTCCTCCCTTCGAAACCTTCATAATCTGCAAAACCCCCACTAACATATTCACCCAAAACCCCTCAATCATCCACCTTTTTCTACAAAATACTCCGTCTTTAGAAACACCCATGTTGTAAATTGCTCCAACAGCGACCTCATTGACGAATTCTCCAGCACCCATCGGACCCAAGATCAAGAAAATGACCCAATCGAGGAGCTTGGATTATTAGGTAAACCATCACCAATGCCTGTTACTTTACCAGAGCCTGAAATTGAATACAATAAGCCTGATAAAGATGAGGCTTTGGAGCCCTTCTATAAGTTCTTTAGAGATGGGAAATCTGGAGAAGAAGCTATTGATTCAGAAGATGTAATTGACGATATTTCAGTAGATGAGAAAGAGGATAAGATGGTTTCTGTAGAGTATTACGATCCACAACCTGGTGATTTTGTGGTAGGTGTGGTGGTTTCAGGGAATGAGTATAAGCTTGATGTTAATATTGGTGCAGATTTGTTAGGTACAATGCTAACTAAAGAGGTGCTTCCTTTGTATGATAAAGAATTGGATTCTTTGTTGTGTGATTTTGAGAATAACGGTGAGGAGTTTATGATGAAAGGGAAGATGGGAATTGTGAGAAATGAAGAAGCTTTAAGTGGCCGTCCAATGGCGGGGCTGCCAGTTGTGGAGCATGGGACTGTTTTGTTTGCTGAAGTTTTGGGTAGAACTCTTAGTGGTAGACCATTGATTTCCACCAGGCGGCTGTTTCGCCGATTGGCTTGGCATCGAGTGAGGCAGGTTTTTCTCTCAGCTTTCTTTTGTGTTAGTGATTTCAGAATTAGCTAAATGACATTACTATTTTTACTGGTGATTAACTTTTTGAACCATGAGAATTGGAGATGGTTTTCTGCTATCAAATTGTGCTTTATGTATTATTAAGGAAAAGACAAAACACTTTGTATAAATCACAACTAGGACTAATCACACAAACTATAACTATCACGTTTTTGTAATTGTATATAACCTAGTGAAATAAGACCATGGCCTTGGAATAGGACTTTCAGTTTTTGATCATCATGATATCATAAAACTGATGTCATGTCATGTCATGATTCATGCCTGCTATAGAAGGTTATATACATACGATGTAACATACTAAAAGTATGTTGCATAAGATTGAAAGCTACATTTTTTCTAAATCAAAAGACAGAAAGATGAAAGTTTAAAAGCACTCCAGTGTAATTAACCCAAGTAATCATGGTTGGTTGTGGAGATGTAAGTGAAGAGATTTGCCAGTTGATTATTACAATTTTGTGTGTGTATGCGCGCGCGCGTATTCTGTAACTTATTTCTTGCGTTTTCACATTTTATTAAAAAAAATACAGTGAGATGTTGGAAATGTCAGTCGCAGCTTTCTATGTGTAACATTTTAATAAGCCTTTTGAGATGTGCTTCTTGGATCAATAAGTTTTGTATATGTGCATTGTTATCTTTAAATACGATCTTTAACTTGTATGATGCATGCTAACTTATGCTAGTCACTCAATTTTGTATGAGAAATTGATGGGCTTGTCTTTATTTTGTAGAAGTTGCTATTATTAAGGTCGCTAGGCCTTATTTCTGTTTTGCACATGGTCTTTTGTTGTTCTAGTTCTTTTTTGTTGGACTAAGACAATGTTTCCTGCAGATCAAGCAATTTAATGAACCTATAGAGGTTAAAATTACAGAATGGAATAGCGGAGGTCTCCTTACAAGAATTGAGGTTTAACTCGAATTATCTTTATCCTCTCACCAATATGTATATTTCAATAATTTTATCTTAAGAGTTAGACTTTTATAGGGATTGCGAGCTTTTCTGCCTAAAGTTGAACTAGTCAATCGTGTTAATAACTTCACTGAGTTGAAACAAAATGTAAGTTAATTCACCTTCTACATTTATTGCTTTGGAACTTTACACCAGTTGGCGGTTATTGGCTTGATCATTATGCCTTTTATTCATGAGAATTCTTGGTATATAGGTGGGACGTCGCATGTATGTTCAAATTACTCGGATAAGTGAGGATACAAACGACTTAATTCTTAGTCAAAAGGAAGCTTGGGTTGGTCTTTTTTTTCTTTTTTCTTACATCTAAATAGGTTTCTCATGCCTTTTGTTTAGTTTAATTATTCTTTTTGGTATTGTTTTGTGCCTAGAATTAGAGAAGGAATGAATGGTTTATTTCCATTGGAATGAGAAAAAATGTTTTCTATGATGGAATGGAAGAATGTGATTCATTCCCTCTACTAGATTCAGATTTCAGGATGGGGAAGAAATGAATATGAAAATTACAATGTAACATAATTTATTTTTGTAACCTGTAGAGACCTACTTACGAAATTATTAAAACTTTTAACCAAATTACCTTTTTATTTCTACAATTAATAGAAAACATGTCTTATTTATTGTTCGGTTAATACCATGAAAAACTAGCATACTTCATAATATAAGACTCCCTCTATCAAGTTTTGGTATATTAAAGTCCTAAACTTGTTTGAAATACATGTATCTGTTTAGTGTCATTGGTGGCCAGTGTGAGTTACTAGCCGATATACATATTTGGATGCTATATAGGCCATTTTTTTGTTGAAATTGATGTCATGTAGATTCTTTTACTGCTGTGGAAGAAAACCCCATGAATTTTTACCGCTTTAAATACAAATTCATTCCGTAAAAAAATTACTCACGTCACATTATTTGCACATTTGGAACCCTAATTCATCAAATTTGACCTAACCAGTCTTTTTTTAATTTAATTTCAAATGTACGTGTATTTTAAAGAAGTCAGGTATCTAATTACCAAATTCAGTTGAGGGACTTTTTGTGCAAATGAGAAAGCATGTATTTGTGGTATTAACCCTATTATAATCTAAATATAGCTTTTAATGAGATTATTCTGTTTAATATTTAGACATTTGTACATAAATGCTCAATAACTAATATTAAATAAGAGATGCAATTATACATTGCTTTATACTAAAAAAACATGTCAAATCATTTTCTTTTTCAAGTCAACCAAACATGATAATGGAATGGAATGATCCTCTAGCATTATCTTGCTCATTCCATTCCTTTATCATCCCATTCCAGCCACCAAAACAAACCATTAATATTTAAAATTGTAACATTTACAGAATACCATACACCTTAAGAGGGAACACTTTGGAAGGAAAAGTGAGGAAGATTTTCCTTATGGTGCTCAAATAAGGATTGGTGAAAGTAACCGAAGGTGTGATTAATTATATGATACAAAAAACGATTATTGGTTGTTGAATTATCTATTGGGTTTCTTGTTAGTTGTTCTTATACTACTTTCAGTGGATTATGCATATTTCTAATATTACTCGAGGAGAACTTTCAATTTCGGCACTGATGCTCTAGCACTGGAGAAAAAGGTAAAGTTGGTTGTGAAATCAATGTTCCTTGATAAAATCTCTCTCAGGTAAAAGTTATAAATTCAGTATATGAATAAATCTTGATCTTGTGGAACAGTACCGCAGAGCTTGAGAGTGAACCTGGTTTGTTCCTGTCAAACAAGGAGGTAGTTTATATCTTTCACTTTTGACCAAAATGCCCTTCTTTTCTATGCATCAACATTTCTCTTTTGTTACGGCAGAAAGTATTTCAGAAGCTGCAGAAATGGCAAAGAAGTACAGGCAAAAGAACCCAATCGTTTCAAACCACTCGAAAGTCAGAACACCTTCCACTGGACACCCTGCCCTTCAATGATGAAGAAAAAATGTACGCAAATTGAATGGTTCAAATTGAACGAGAAGACGAATCAAAATGATGATTTTACCCTCTTCCTAATACCCTTTGGCTTCCCTATACTGCGCGTTCCAATAGACTTTGAAAGCATTTAGGATCAAAACTGACTGCTGTACCAAAAGCAAAATATGTATGGTATCATGATTTATTTGTATGTTGTTTGTATATGTCATTTCATTTCGATTGTCCTTTGCACAAGAAATTAGAGGTTGTGCTGTTTTTTAGTGTTCCGGAGCATGACAATGTAGTTGCAGATGCAGTTTCCATTTAGTTTATTGGGATAGAACCATAAAATTTTTAATTTGTAGATTTTTTATTTTCTAGTTCTGTTATATGTCATAGATTGAACGTAAATCGTATCTTCATCTTTTCTGCATCGTCAACGCAGTCACATGAGTCATTGTTTCCTCAGTGGAAGATATTATATGATTTAAGTTGTCATGTAATATATGTAGATCATACATATTCATTGTTTTCTTGCATTTCAATTAGCAAAGATCCAAGATCAAGGATGCAGAAGGAGATGGATTTATAGCTAACATGAAGGTTGAGAAGATCATGCATAACGACGATGAAATCCAATAGTCAACACTTGTGTAATCTTCTTTGAATTTTAACATCTGCAAATGACATGGAAGATGAGTGTAAAAGTTTTTGTGCGCTCACTCTCATCAGCAGAAAGAAAGGAACCTTTATCATTCAGTTGCATTGCCATTGTATCAACTTTGTTTGATATTAAGTTAAAAATCAAGGAATTTAAGAAAACAAGTGGAGAGAGTTGATGAAGAGGTGACGAAATTGAGGAAGTGGGAAAGAAGAAACAATCAAGAAAAGGGTAGAATTCATGACATTAGTCAATGATATAAATGATGATGAAGGAGGTGAAACATAACTCAATTAGCATTAAATCAAATCCGATGATGGTGGTTCAGGCAAGACAAAAAGGGGAATAAACAGAATGGAGATCCTGGGAAGAAGAAAAGAGAAAGGAAGTTAGTGTTGAGAGATTTAGATTTTTGTTTTGATGATGATATCTCATATGGAATTCAATCTACATCTTTAAATTCTGCACTTTTAAAGTATTAGTTTGGGAGTTTGCTATGAACTCTTCAAGACTCTTGTTGTGAGTTTTCTTGTTTAGGTAACTGCTGATAAAAATACGTTGCTTTCTTGTTAGGACTGAATGAGAGACCATGTTGAGGAATCTGGATCTTGAATACTGAAGTTGTTTTAGAATCAAATTTCCAATTTATTTCAGTTGATGATTATAATGAACTTTGATGAAAGCATGCTGCATTCTTACTTGGTTTGTATGAAAACGGAATTGGGGTTTCTAAAATCTTGCAGAGTTTTCATGATGTCTCAGACTCAAGACAACTGTTTGTCAAGTTCGGTTCATGTTTTTGTTAGGGTCCGATAAAGGAACACCATGTCAGGTGTTATGCGGACACCCTTTGAATTTCTTTCACAAAGCTCTTACGGGCCTATTGGTTTGCAAAATATTAAATCAGCCAATTTATAAAATGTTACAGCCCGTATTGGTCGTACGGCCCGTAATGACTTTAACTTACGGGCTGTAACAAGGCTTATGACCGTAAGTAAAATTTCCTATTTTTAATTTTTTGCTTTAAATTTCATTTTTTTAATAAATGTTTGAATATTTTAAAATTAATTAGGTTATAGCACTTTTTAGTTTATTTTTTTTTTACTTTCATATATACCTTAAAAAGTAAATCCAAATTCTTTATTTTTATTTTTTCTTTATATTTACAAATTTTATAAATAATTTATATGGACATATTATACATACATATATTTTCTCTTCTCTTCTTTATCTTTTTGTATATACACACTTGATAGAGAGAGAAGAGAAGAGAAAAAAAAGGAAGAATGATATTCTAATAACACATATTAGTAATATTTTTTTATAATTCACTTAAAAACATTTCATATATATAAAGATTACACTCACAAATTTATAGAGAATGGAATGTGAATGCTCCAACTAAAATATTTATTTATATACTTATAAATAAGTATTTTATAAAAGCAAAAAATAAACCCAAAAATATTCTTAATTAATAAATCATGAATAAATGAAAAACGTTAAAATAAATCAAAAAATAAAAAAATTTAGAATCTCACTTACGGTCATAAGGCTCATTATGACCCTGTCATTACGGGACGTAAAAAAAATCATGAATTGATTGATTTGATATTTACAGATCAATAGGGCCCGTGAAGGCTCTTACGGGTCGTATCTAGGGCGTCCAGATATTCTTTTGGGTGTATCTATAACAGACCTCTTTTGTTATCTATTTTCCAAATTGAAGGTGTTTATCCTGTTTTTGTTCTTATATGCTTTGTGTTTGCTAATCCTCCTTTCGAGCATTTGTAGGTAAAGTGGAAGCTAGTCGAATAGGTAGCTATTGACTGTTTATGGATGTATGCTGCATTAGCAAAAGAGAAGAGTGATGTACACAGTACCATTTAGCTGGTTTTCATAAAATCCTAGACCGAAACACTAACTACGGTTTGAGGAAATATAAGCTAATTGGTTGAGTGGGGCGGTTAGAAGGACCTGCTAGTTTTACTGTTTGACGGTTTTGACCTAATTTTTGTTTCTCTTTAAGGTCATTTTTATAAAACTTTAAAATAAAGATAGATTCGTGATTATAATACATGTACATAACTACTATTTTAAAAAATAAATATATATAATAATAAAGCAAAACCACTGATTCCAAATCCCGCAAGGGATCGTATGCAAACATACAAAACTGAATCGTTTTCGTTTGGCTCTCAAATTGGCTGCTTGTTTTGATTTTGTAGGTGATCGGTTTTAGTATTTTTGAACACCTAAAAGAGGAATAGGTCACATGTTACAGGAGAGAATAAAGGGCTGTTCCTAGAGCGGGGGAGCAAACGCTAGGAATTCATTAGCACCACCAACACGTGGGCTCCTCTCCTCATTTTGAGGCTCTTTCAACACATATTAGTCCTATATTGTACCATGAGTCAATCGATATCTTGGTTTTCAACAAGCGATGTAGTCACTGCTTTGTAGACAACTTCTACTCTACTATGCTACTATATACCTTAGTATCACATATATCAAGACTTGAGTCGTTAGAATCATTCTCTCTAGCAAAGTCTTATTCTTCTCAAGTCACAATAATTGTGATCTTCTATTCAGTCTTGCATCACCGACCAAAATTAGACAATGAGTATAGTGTAGTCACCCTTGTTGACTATTTGTTTCCTTCACTTGCTCATGCAATTTTACTTTGTTCATTAATGTGTAAATTCGTTTTACATATATATATTATTTGGACTGCAAAAGTTTTCATTGACAAATTTGGGCTAGCAAGAAACTAAAACTCAGAAAAGTGCAGGCCATCAAGACTGTATTTCTTGAAATGCAAGTTTAAAACAAATCAAGCTGTTGAACAATATTAGTTTTAGGTTTTAGAACTGGGATCTAAAACCACAAACCAAAAGCTGACCTGTTCATTATCAAAACATTATTTAGAAAAAAAAAAAAAAAAAAAAAAAAAAAAAAACATAAAGTTTGTTTTAAGCTCTGTCTTCTTTGAACATAAAAAATTGAAAAACACCAAACGAGGGCGAACATGAAAAAAAAAGGTATAGATTTTCTTAACTCCAGTATTCCAAATGCATAATCTATGCATGTATTTTAACCAGCAATTTCTTGACAAAATACCAGTAATGTAATAGTATGATGATTCATTTACAACAAGAACCCACACAACCATCTAAGCATATATGTCTCACTTGTATATTTCTGGCTTCAAGACTCCAATGTAAGGCAAGTTTCTGTACCTTTCGTTGAAATCCATCCCGTACCCTACAACGAATGAATCCGGGCACTGTCCAAAACATAAGTTATCTCAAGTGTCATTCAATAACAAATTAAAGAACAACTTGTGAACCAAATAAGATTACCGATATATAAATTAGTACTTGATGTTCTTAAATATAAAGAAAACACCTCCTATGGCCATAATCATGAATAGTTATCACAAAATCAGCTCCCTCTATAGTATAGCCATGTTCCTATTTGTGAGTATTGACATAGTTCATTTGATAAGTAGCCTAGCTAAGAATTTGGTTGTTTGAATTTTTGTTGAGGCTTTAACCAATTTCACAGGGTGGGATCTTGTATAAATTTGTTGTTGAAATGAATCATGAAATTGATTCACCTTCCATTTTGTAGAACACATGTCAG